>JAQJVL010005746.1:0-33146 GCA_035578905.1 Stictocephala bisonia | reverse complement strand
TTGTTTTGATTTTTTACTTTATACTGACTGGAGTTCATCAGTGTTTATAGACACTATAAATACCTGAGCAGATACAAAGACAAACAAATTTTATTGATGCACGTGCTTATAAGGATCCTTGAAACATATAATTAGAAGTTATACTATTAATTATCAATAAAATTACTAACTATTTACCTCAATAAACATTTGATTAAACCCAAAAACAACAAAAAAGTACTATACATTTTAAAATAAATACGGCCTAAAAGATTTACCAAATAAATACCGTAAATACATGGTAAATGTAGACATGTATTTACATGTACATGTAGACTATTTTAAAAATTACATCTTATCACCACAACTTCTCGTATCTCGGTCTTTCATAACCCCATTGTTTTTATTCATCTTTCTCAACCCTTTGTATTCCACAACCTTTTTAACATTTTTAAACAATGCAATTTGACCAATTTAGTGGGGCACTGATTACCTAGTCTAGTATTTATTTCCTAGTCTTGAGAACAGATAAAATGAAAATCTGTATGTTTTGATTATTTACAAAAGTAAAAATAAAAAAACCTTAAAATTATGAAGTCACGTAACAAGAACCAAGTCTTAGCAAGACACATAATGGTAGTAAAGTTCTTCTTAGCTTCTGATGAAATACATTTTACATGTTTAAATCTAGTCAACTTGGAGTCTCATAAACCGTCAGCACGAGCTCTTTTGACTTTACTTTATTACAGCCATTAATTAGTTAAATAATAATGGCAGATTAGTTTAATTGACAGATAAACTACCACTGGTTTGCCAAGATTCATTGGTTTGTGGTCTCTTATGGCTGAATCAGTACATGGTTAAAGATCCATACGTATCTCGTCTCAGTTATTTTAATATCGTCGCCATCGAGTTTGACTTCCAGTTCCAGTGAGATAGTACAAAATAAAATCATCAAATTTCGAACATTGTGTTACTTCTGAACTGGCAACAGTTTTCATATAATTTAATTTATTAAATATCAAAAAGTTATAATTACCATGCAAAAAAATACGGAAACACTTTCACAACAATTTTATTTTTTCCATAGATAATTTGATAGTTTATTTTTTTTATATTAATTGTGTTCAATAAACTTTATTTTTTATCTGAATAATTTACTTAAAACCGTTAAATAGTGCAGAAATAATAATGTTCAAATTACCGTTACTCTGGAAAGGATAAACCTTTCGAAGTTCAGTTTACGGCAATTATTTTCTCTTGAATAGAACTTTCATTTGATAGAAAAGATTGATAGGAAAAGAAAAATTAGATTGCTTTTGTCTGAAAATATTTAGGTCTGTAGGTTGTAGAAACTGACAAGCAAAGTGGTTATTGTTCTTATATTGTTATTTAGTGTTAAGTTATTATTTAATATTTTGTATTTATTTATTTAACGTAAGCTCTACATTTTAATTGACCAAAGTTGTTCTGAAAAGCAGATGTATCTGAGAAACGCTTGGAAATAAAGGCATTTTTATTATTATTTATTATTATTATAGTAAACTCGACCTAGGCTTACACTGAAGATTTTCGTGTAACTCCTTGTGGGCCGTCCCCCTAAAATATGAAATGTCGCTAATGGTGTCAAAAAGTGTGTTCTTTGTTACCATGATGATGTACAAGATTTCACTTTTATAAGTGAAGTCATACAACAGTTGTGAAAGCGTGTTCATATTTTTTCCCCCACCCTGTATAGTGATAATATTTTTACAAAAATTATATATGTAAAAGCTATGCATTTATCCGTATAAATGAACTAAAATAGTTATAATCATTCGAATTTATAAGGTTGAAACTAAACTTATTACAATTACAATAGAGTGCTTTAATTAATTTAGTTGAGTATTAAATAGGATTATGATAGATAAGTCTTTAATTGGAAGTATATATTATAAATAATACAGTTAACATATTAATTAAACACTGTACAGATTTAATAAATAAAAACTGCTATTAAATATATTGTATTAAAAACGTTGTGATTAAACATGTTGATGGTTTACAAAATATATCATAAGTTTGTCCTGGACAATCACTATTCTTTTATATGGAAATTAAGTAACTAAACATATAAATATATAAAAATATATAATTGTATTTTATGGCAATACGTTTATCGAAATACATTTGCAAACAAATTCATAACAGTTTAGGGGAAACATTAAAAACAATACAAGTTACTTGTTCTACGAGGGTTTTATACCTATGCATAAAATGCACAGTAAGTGAGACGTCTTTCAATATGATGAAACCACCGATCTCAGGGGGTTGTGAACAAAATGACAGGAATGGAATTGGATTCATTCCTTTAGCCTCATGCCCGAGGAAAATCATTGAAATTTCTGAGAAACACATTCAACCATATTTCTCGATTTATGCTTCAAATCACTTTGGGGCAAAGTGATTGTTTTTTATCAAAAAGACTGTTTCTCATATTTCATTTGATATGTTTATCAGTTTAAATGTTTAAGTACACAGCCAGCTTAACATCCATTGTATTTCAAATGCAATATCAACTATTTTATTTAATGTCAAATAAGTTTAAGTATTTATAACATTAAGAAATACAACTATCGTGTTTTGAGATAAACACAGAAATGTTAAAGTATAACATACATTGTATGTGCATATATACCAGGAATTTCTTTAAAATAACTTTTGTTTATGTTCAAAATGGTATGTAACCAATTATGTTTGAAGTAAAAGAGATCACCATCTATTGGCGTAGGAGACAATGTAGTCATAAAAATAGAGGATTTTTATCATTAAATAACTATTTCTTCTTGAAATTTAAGTCTTTTCAAACATTTTACTACTTAAAAAAGAAAAACCTACAGTACTGTAAATTCATCATAATTAAACAAAATACTTTTTGTATCCAACAAAATCTATAAAAAACTAAATCAATAGAAATGGTTTGATCTATATTGGTTAATCCATACAAAGTTCATGTAAATCATTCAAGGAACTAAGTCGGTGGGGTGCTCCACTTAGTGTACGAACGTCTCTCACTAATTGACTTACTCGTTGGGGTTCTTGCACGTACTTTAAAAATGTCTCACTAATCACTCAAAGAGTAACTTACATGATGGGGTTTTCCACATACTTAAAAAATGTCTCTTACGACTTTCAAACTGTACTTTGAAAAGTCTCACTCGTGTCTCAAAAAGTAACACACAGTGTTTAAAACCACACATAATGCTCGCTATAAGCGGCTTTAACAATTAATTTTAGTTCACGCACGTACGGAATCGAGTAATGCTCTATTTAAGATGATTGATAACCACTTGGTAAACTGATAGTTTGAACAAGAACTTAAAAAAATACAAATAAACTTAATTATAAAGATCTGCATAAGCAAAATTAAATGTGAACTACCTTACTTCAATTAAGTTACCTTAAATTAAAAGTAACTTTGCTCAGTTTTTGTGATACAAAGTATTTAAGCCGTCTGCCTAACTTCTTAGGAGACCACACAGGTGATATTTGATTTAATAAATCACCAAAAATATTTTTCAAATTAAAATATCTTGAGAGACCCATTTTTTTATTTATTCGGTTGGAAGATGTGTTGAAGGTTGATTACTCTACTTTATTCTTTGCTCTGTGTAAACCTCATTTAAACAAAACATAAATTAAAGGCATAGTATAAAGCATAAGAACAGTCTATATTTTCTAAATAAATTACATTCATTATTTGCAGACGTTTCTATGATTAGAATTCAAGGTTAAGTTATCATTAACTTACCAGTTATTTATAAACATAATTAAATGTATAAAAGAAAATTTATCATATATGATACAGGGTGATAAACATTATAATTTGTTATATATACATCGTTAAATACTTCTCAATAACTCAATAACTCGTTTATTTAGCCAAGAGACAATTACATGCATTATCCATGTCAATATAAACTTTCATCTAAATATATAAATTATTCTCAGGGCAACATTTATCTCAGAAAATGTTTATTCAATCATATACATTTAAGAAAACGTTGCTTAGTTAAAAATAAGTAAAATTTAATACGGAGGCAAGTCATCTTAATACGATCGAAAGAATGTCAGTATTTAAAGATTGAAACGAGAGCTGTCTAACAAAAGTTGAGCTGTGCAGATACAGCAATTCCATCAATCGTTCCCTCAAAGGACAGAACAATTAAACTTGATGACAACAGAATCGACTATAATCAGGGTTTTGGACCACACCAGTCACATATTGCAAGAACACTTTATCTATAAATAAATATTAAAGAACTTTCGAAATTCTACTGAAATGAAAATATTAAAAATATATATATTGCTTTTGAGTTTTAGGGCATAAATATTAATAATAATTTTATGAAAATTAATGCTTCGTACTGTTATAAATAAAGAACTTTCAAATATTATTTCAAAATAGAATTTTTAGATTTGTCAGATGTGAATACACCCATACTTAAAACCTTACATGGAAAAAATACAAAACATCCCAAACTTTCATGACAATCGGATGAATGTGTAGCAATAAATATTGAATAAACAGACAGAAACACCGGCAGACATTCGTTTTACATATATACCAATGTCTGCCGTAAACATTGGTTTTACACCGTTTACAGAACAGTCCCACCCACCCGTACAGGCACTGTGGTATTGACCCACCCGCCCACCCATACACGCACTGTGGTATTGAATAAAGAATTAAAGAACAAAGTTATAAATAAAAAACTTTCAAATATTATTTCAAAATAGAACAGTTATTGTCTTTTAATAATAATTTTAATATTTTACTCTCTTTGTTATTATTTGTTGCTTTGTTATGTTTTTATAGTGATTGTGCTGTAGATATTCATTGAACCAGATTAAGTTAATTTTGCACAGTTTATTCCTTGTCATAATTTATTGTTACTTTTCGCTTTATATTTAATTCACTTTGTTATATTATTGTTGTTGTTTTACTTTGTTATATGATTGTTATTTACGGTTTGGTTATTATTGTTCTTGGTCATTTCAGTTACTGTTATTACTGTTTTACATTTATTATAAGTTGTATTTTGTATTGTTTGGACGATTGTTAAATTTTTGTTATATAATTTTTGTACGTTACTTTTTTTCTGTTGAATTATGAACTCTTAATGCATGTTAGTTTTGGGTTCTCTCCATGGTTATTAGTGCTGCATTTAATTTTTTAGTTTAATTTATTAACGCACATTGTAATTGGGTATGCTAACCTGTTATGTTGCAATATTATTATTGAAATAAATAAAATAAATAACGAGCTAATTAGATTTTAAAAGTATTTTTTTAAGTAGCTGATACTTATTTAATAATAAATAGAGTGTACGAAGTAAAATATACTTTTCATGTAGTGTGACCTGCACATATTTCATTACCTTCGAAATTGTTATTTACAATCAGGAAAATCAAGGACCTTTATAAAACACAAGGTGAATCTGGTAGTTAAAGAAAGTGTTATATTTTTAGCCACTGATAATATAATATTGTGTTTTTATCTCAAAATATCGATCTCTAAACCTGGATATAACCCATAAATGGTATTTCTCGACTTTTATAGTTATTATCTAATGAGTCTAGATATTATCTATTAATCTCTAGTTTTTTATTTTTTTTAGTTTTCTATATTATTAATAATAATCTAGAGATTATTATTAATAATAATCTCTAGATTATTATTAATAGATTAATCTATTAATCTATTAATAATAATCTAGTTATTATCTATTAATCTCTAAACCTGGATATAACCCATAAATGGTATTTCTCGACTTTTATAGTTATTATCTATATATTATAATCGACTCTTATTATCTAATGAGAGGACGCACGAAAAGCTTAACTCATGTTTATGTTATCTCAAACTTGTTTACAATTGCCTCTTCATAACGCCAATAACACTTTCAGATTCAGTTGAATAATACAGTAAACTGTCAAATAGTAAACATATCTTTAAAAAAGTGTTTTTATCTGTGGAGGGTGCTCTTATAAAAGAGGTAATTGATGATCATTTTAACTGGCTATCGCAAACCGAGTGTGGATAGGATTTCTTCCTATCCAACAGAATATGGTATAGGACTCCTATATGTAACAGAATATGGTATAGGTGTAACAGAATACGTTATAGGACTCCTATATGTAACAGAATATGGTATAAGACTACTATATGTAACAGAATATGGTATAGGACTCCTATATGTATCATAATATGGTATAGGACTCCTATATGTAACAGAATATGGTATAGGACTACTATATGTAATAGAATATGGTATAGGACTCCTATATGTAACAGAATATTGTATAGGACTCCTATATGCAACATAGTATGAATGATAGTTCGAAAAATTATCTTTTTTATCGTAGTGAAATTAAGATGTATGGGTTGACGTCTTTCCTTTCATACATAGAGTGCATGTTACTTAAGCAACGATCCAGCCGGATAAAACAACGACTATGAAAATATAGTATTACACCTTAATACTTTAAAGACACTCAATAAATAATGGTTAGCTTTAATAATTCACTGATCTTAATATGAAATACGGCAGTGAAATAAACGGCAGCTTCAAAATGAGACCTCTATAATTTATTAGGGCCAATTAAGGGGAACCTTGGTATTGTCCGATGACAAAGGCCCTTCCCATTTACTTTGTAAGAACGAGACAAAACCTACCCTACCTACCTTAGTGTGTTATTTGGCAACCTTTTAAACATATGTCTTGATTGTAAGGAGTTTTCTATTAAGTACTTAGTAAAATAAAATAAATATCGTCTTTTTTCACAACATTCAGTGTGTATAAATAGTAATGCATGCATTTGGTGAAAAATAAATTGTTGGAAATTTTATGTGATTTAAAAAAACGACCTTGCACTATATATCGTTACTTCATATAAACCATATGTTTTAATAGTTGAATATGTATACATCATTAAGACAACAGTTCAGTTATTTCAAGGTATGGGTGGATAGGCGATAAGTGTTAAAGGAGAAGAATGAGGGTAGTTTGTGTTTCTTAATAAGGATGACTGATCCTTGTAAAAGGTTATTTATAAATTGACTAATTGCTAGGGAACCTATTGGTATATTTTAATTTTTTTTAAACTCCACTCGCCAGTTCACATTGGCTTGCAAGACCTGTGTGTGAGCTTTATTTAACGAGTGAAATACCGAACGTTGGCTCAGTGGGGATCCGAACCTTGGAAATTCCCCTCCGCAGTCCGAAGCCTTAGCCACTGAGCCACCACGCCGGCAAGAAGGGTGTACCAAGAAGGGTTTCTGGGGTTCTCTCACAGTGTATTCAGGGAAATGGTTATATCTACAAATTAAGGACATGTTTCGGTTATATCACATGGTGATTCTTAGGGACTGCACAGGCCTACGTACTGAACAGACTTTCTGAGGATACATAATAAGATTATGTCCTATGGAGCTTGGAACGTTGACGACAACATTGTCACGGCCATGTACTGAGTGTTATCGCACGTTAACGACAACATTGTCACGGCCATGTACTGAGTGTTATCAAACGTTAACGACAACGTTGTCACGGTCATGTACTGAGTGATATCCTATGTTAACGACAACATTGTCATGGCCATGTACTGAGTGTTATCACACGTTAACGACAACATTGTCACGGCCATGTACTGAGTGTTATCAAACGTCAACGACAACATTGTTACGGCCATGTACTGAGTGTTATCACACGTTAACGACAACATTGTTACGGCCATGTACTGAGTGTTATCACACGTTAACGACAACATTATCACGGCCATGTACTGAGTGATATCACACGTTCACGACAACATTGTTACGGCCATGTACTGACTGTTATCACACGTTAACGACAACATTGTCACGGCCATGTACTGAGTGACATCACACGTCAACAACAACATTGTCACGGTCATGTACTGAGTGTTATCACACGTTAACGACAACATTGTCACGGCCATGTACTGAGTGATGTCCTACGTTAAGGACAACATTGTCACGGCCATGTACTGAGTGATATCACACGTTAACGACAACATTGTTACGGCCATGTACTGAGTGTTATCGCACGTTAACGACAACATTGTCACGGCCATGTACTGAGTGTTATCACACGTTAACGACAACATTGTCACGGCCATGTACTGAGTGTTATCACACGTTAACGACAACATTGTTACGGCCATGTACTGAGTGATATCACACGTCAACGACAACATTGTCACGGCCATGTACTGAGTGATATCACACGTTAATGACAACATTGTAGTTGTCATCAATATAGTTACGGCTATGTACTGAGTGATATTACATAATGATAACACCATGGTCACGGCCATGTACTGAGTGATATCATACGTTGGTAACACCATGGTCACAGCGATTTACTGACCTACATCTCCTAGGGATTATTTACTGTGACGTCAAGATATTTGTAACGCACGTGCTTAATTCCATTTACTCTTGAAATAATTACATTAATTTTCTTTTTTCATTATAAATCGTTTATTTACTAATGTTACAAACATAATTAACAACCACAGCCTATAGTAGACTACTTATTTCATATAAAAGTCCATAGTGAAGAAGAAAAACTTCGGAAAGCAGTCGGATGGAAACATTTAGAAAAATAATGTTATAATTAGATAGAATTGAATAGAATAGATATAGATTGAATATAATTTGAAAATAATTGAAAAATTGAATATAATGAAAAAATAATTGAATAGAATTGATCTTTCTTTTCTGGTGCAGTATTTTCTCTTCTATAAAAAACAGTTCCATTTTATTTTGTAGGCTTAAGCGGCCTGTGTTATTACTAATAACTAAATATGACAGTAACGACCACGTCAAGTTGTTATTTACAATATTTACATCACCAAACATTTCACCCATGCTGTGATGTGGCATCCTCAGTGGTATCTCAGACGCTTAGAGATGTAAGATACTCTGAGATACAGATGTAAATAATATAAAACACCTTGACTCGGTCGTTGCCAGACACTTTAGTTATTGGTTACATCATTTGGTTGTGTTGAGAATAATTAAAGTCTAATTAAAGTAAGCAAATTAACAACAGTGGGATTTGGTTTAAAAATCAAGGGAAATAGTTTAGTACTCAATAAACAATGTTATTTAAAATACCTTTACAGCATTTTAAAACTTTATAAAAATTGCCTTCAGAACGTTTAACTCGTTTTTTTGTACAATATATTTACCTCTATCGATATATTTACTAGTGGCAAACATTTTAAATGTGGGATAGTTACACTAAAACATTACTGATGTAAAGCTTTAAAATACCAATTAAACACTAAATAAAATAGTTTAATGCCCCCGCCATTAACTTCATTTATAGTATTATAATAATACTAATGACTACTATCACTTATTTATTTTATTTTTATTTATTTATTCATAAGACGCCGATCGTCAAGATATGGGCTAATATGGATTTCGAATGAGTGTGATGAGTGTAGATGAGCGAATGTAGTCATTGTTACAAACTAAGGCCGACTATTCCTTAGAAAGTGTCATTAATTAATAGCCCAATGACAAATGAACAGCCGGTGGTTATCAGCTGATCCTTCTCAAAATGTATCGACTCTGATTGGGATCGAACTGAGAACCTTTAGCACGTGAAGCTGGGATTGAACCAACTACGCTACCGACCAATTAATTAAAATTGGTTTAGTACCGTTTAGTAATCATTAAAAGATAATGATAACTAAATGACAAAAATATATTCATAAATTGTTAATAGACTCGTTAATAAGTGCTTTTGTTTTTAGCAAAACTGTTCTCTAAATGAGGCATAATTCACAACTCTATACTTTAGTCAATATTTCTGCTGTTAAAACCGAAAATAAGTATTGTGTTAATATTATTTCCCGTCACTAAGATATAGTCTACTTTTCAATATAAAATAAGTAATTTGATGACAATAATTTATCCTGATATTTTTACAGTAAAATAAAAGCAATATATTGTAGATAACTAAAATACGACTTTAAAACTTATTACAGTATTCTCACCTGTTAAGACACAAATCAGCAGTCATCTAATTTGATCAAGCCATAGTGTCTGGTAAAAAAGGTTTTATAGTTTTCATTTTTTACTAAAGTCGTAAATAAACGTAAGGCCTAACTGTACGTGGTAAAGGTGTGAAACCTCAAGGGTATCATTCTGCTTAAAGATTTATGGTTCATAAAATAGTAACAAAATAGCGTTACTTCAGATAAATAGTATTACTTAGTGAAGTTATCTAATTAATTATAAAATGGTTTCTGTAAGTTGAATGTATAATGATATTGAGAAAATATGCCTAATCATTATTTTGAACAATACTAATTAAAGAATGAAACTAATTGTTTACAAGTGATACTGCTTTGGCTATTCTAATAGGAATTCTGAAGGACTTGAACGAACCTAAATATGGGATCATGTTTAAGTGTGTGACAACCTAATTTGAATTAAGTAAATTTAACCATAAAAGGAATTATTACCACTAAATCATCCACTAACCATAATTAAAGATGTACTAAACGCCACATATAGGATGTTAAAAGGTTCAAACTTACAAGGACACATCTATTTGAATTACATATATGAGAAGAAGGCTATTACAGGAAATAAAGGGATTTAATCCATAACAAAATATTATCAACATTGATAAATAACGTTCTTGTTCTACTTTTCTATAATAGATGTTCAAAGTGAGATCAACTCACCTGTTGGCAGTGAAATAACCTGTAATAAAATCATCCAGTTGCATCATTTTATCTAAAATTCAAATGGCCATAAATCTGGTTTTGAGATCCGGTTTGCGGTGTTTTATGTCTCTTTAATTGTCGTTCAATTGTATAACAAACTCAATCTATGCTTATAATGAGAATCTCAACCCATCCCTAAATGGGACGTACCCTAAACAATAAAAATCAATGAAAAGTATAATTGAATCTTGTTAACAATGGCATAGAGTTTTGTACAAAATTTAATGCGTCCATGTCATCTCAAACACATCAAAGCGTTTCCATATTTTTTAAACCCCGAATAACTTCCCTACGCATGTTTTAATATAATACTTTGTTGAGCATTGGTGTACATTTAATAGTAGTCTGTTTATTTTAGTGGCTAACACACCTCATAAGTATTATTTGAAACTTTCAATATATTGAATTTTCTAACTTTCTCCATTTTATAAAAGAAATGCATGAGAATAAAATTAACACATTTAATAATTTAGTCAAAGAACAACTTAACGACAAATGTCTGTGCAAGAGGTTTGCTAGCGAGGACTATATCATCTTTGATCTCCATGTTTGCCTCTGTCAGCACACAATGAAGTCGTTTGTTTGTTTAGCTTTTATGCACAGCACCCGGAAAGTGCTTTGTTGACGTACATATGGTTTTTGTTTATGAAGTTGTTTACATTGAACTAAATCTAAATATTCTAGTTACAGTTGTAGATAAATGTTTAATGAACTACTATAAACAAAGTTTGGTTCCTCGAATAGTAAATTTTATTTTTTATTAAGTTTCTAAGTTTTACTGTGCGTATAATTGGCTTTTAAAACTACTAACTGTCATAAAATTAACATAGGTGACGAAAATTTACAAAGTAATATGTAATTTTTATATAAATCCAATTATATATTAATAATATATGATTGTACGTAATAAGTACTCGTAGTTTGTAGTAAGCCATTTAAAATATAAACACTAAACAAGATATGCATTAGGTAAGGAATGTATGGACCATAAGTGAGGATTTTTACTAATAATTAGGTTAAGTTTTATTTAATAAGCTATTTTCAGGAATTTATACCACCGTGGTGAGCAGTTGGTTGTATTGGTTATCACCACCGTACATATATGTGGGCCATCACCAAGCGTATGAGTGGGTGGGTGGGGTCAGGTTGAGATTGCTTATATCATTTTCACTATGTTTAGAAAAGTTCCTAAACGATTTCATACTTTATTGAACTGTTTCAATTGCGTACAATAAAAGAAGGGTCAATTTACTTAAAATAAAAATAAAATACTTTATATATATTTACAGTTTCCATGAAGTATTGAAATGATAAATTTGTGATGTGAAGTTTCCTCACATGTACAATAGTAAAATGTGAACATTAGTGATATCTAACAACACCAGTGTACATATAACAACAACAGTACGCATGCACGTGTTAGTCCAGGTAATCAAAGGCCACAGTAGGTTTAATCCGTTGCCTTTGAACAACTTCTCAGCCACCTGTTGACGGGGAATGTACTGAACGTTATTTGTTTGTCTTTGTGAGTCTCATTTCACTCGGTTTACTGCTTATTCGCATTTCACACGTTTATATTTAACTCTCGTGGAAGGTAGGTAAATGCAATTTTCCTAGTAATGTAGTGGACTTATACCACTGTTATGTTAGGGAGTTCTTTTGGTTGCTATTACCTCTATTGTTTATCAGATACACATTGTGTCATGTAGGACAATGCGCCTCGCACGTCTTTGTATTCCATAACAATAATGTTGTAATGATGGTAGATCCTGAAGATGACTGCCAAAGTACTTCCTAACACAATTACCTCAGATATGATTTACTTAACAGATTATCTACCTTAAGTTATTTGTCTATTTTAAAGATTACTATTTAACTTAGAGAGGGTGAAACAAACATTTAAGCTATTTGAACTTCGCCTCTAAACTTCGTTTCCTACTTTATTGGGACCCTTTCCACTAAATTAACACCACTAAATTTTTTTGTTGCAATTACGGTTAGGTTAGGTGTCTACTAAAGTTGATACAAAAACTGGTAAATCCAATGATTGACTCTCCGTGTGTAAGATAAGGCCACCGATATCGGATTCCCAGGGGATAAGGGATAACACAGTAGACATACAAATTATTGATGTATAAACAATTTTAGAGCAATAGAATATTTATAAAGGAGTAGTGAATTAACAGAAAAAAGTAATAGGAAAATTAATGGGAAAGATCCCTTTACTTTGTTTTTAGGAAGTTTTGTAGGTAATAAAAGTCACTTAATTTTCTTTTTAGAAATACATAATAAAATAAAACTAAAACCTTCAGAATGAAAAGATTTTAATGTTGATATTACCCAATTTAAAGGTTATTATTAACTTTATTATATTTGCCTCTGCTTTCATCATGATATATATCTCTCTGTCTTATATTATGTAAAGTCCTTTTACAAATTGATACTGTAATTTTGTTTTTAAACTAGTTTTTTTTTTAAGAATGTTAGTACTGGTTTTGCTTTAATATCATTATATATAAATGAAAATAATACTTTCACCAGTAATATTGAAAATTTAGTTTTAGCCATTTCTTAAACAATATTTTAAATAGTGAAATATATTAAAACGGATATACCATCTTTTAGGAAATTAATTGTCTTTAATAATTTTAAAATCAATAACACTGTCTTATTCAGTACATACAAAAAAATATTGTTGTCGTTTCTTAAAATATTTTTGATTGATTAGATGTTAAACATAACCAAGGTTGACCACAAGAGCAAACTACTAAAATTATTTACATGCAAGATGGAATTAGAATTAATTATCAATGTGATGGAAGATCGTATATAGATTCACAATCAAAAGTGGCATGTCATAATGTAATTAATTGCGTTTATAGATTAAACATTTCACATTTGATGGAAGATCATATATAGATTCACAATCAAAAGTGGCATGTCCTAATGTAATAAATGACGTGTGTAGATTAAACATTTCACATTTGATGGAAGATCATATATAGATTCACAATCAAAAGTGGCATGTCGTAATGTAATAAATTGCGTTTATAGATTAAACATTTCACATTTGATGGAAGATCATATGTAGATTCACAATCAAAAGTGGCACGTCCTAATGTAATAAATGACGTGTATAGATTAAATATTTTACATTTGATGGAAGATCATATATAGATTCACAATAAAAAGTTGCATGTCCTAATGTAAGAAATGACGTGTATAGATTAAACATTTTACATTTGGTGGAAGATCATAAATAGATTCACAATAAAAAGTGGCATGTCCTAAAGTAATAAGTGACGTGTATAGATTAAACATTTTACATTTGATGGAAGATCATATATAGATTCACAATCAAAAGTGGCATGTCCTAATGTAATAAATGACGTGTATAGATTAAATATTTTACATTTGATGGAAGATCATATATAGATTCACAATAAAAAGTGGCATGTCCTAATGTAAGAAATGACGTGTATAGATTAAACATTTTACATTTGTTGGAAGATCATAAATAGATTCACAATCAAAAGTGTCATGTCCTAATGACACATTTGATGTTGTTTACGACTGATTTAAATATGCTTCAAACGTATTTACTTATTAGAAAATATTTATTAAAATATAAATTTGTTTATAATTGCTAAAAGAAAATGGCACGAAAAAAAATTGTATGTGTTAGATTTTTTTAGTACTTTTCAAACTCCTCATATGTTAAATGGAAATATTTAAAATTAATAATTAGTCTAATGTTCGAAAGACATTCAAAACCGGTTTTCTGGTAGATTCCCATATTTCTATATTAGTTAACTAAGTTCTAATGTACTGTTAATCCAGTAAAGAACTAATGATTACTTTACCTTGCCTAATTGGGTTGAGCTACTGTGTTGTTACATGCCATTAGTATGCAGAGCTGAGCTCCTGTCCATCACACAATGTGGCTCTCATGTGGAATACTAACACTCAACTACATTATATTTCATCTTTAATGAATGGAACCTTATACATCTGTTTGATGGAATATTTAGTATTTATATAAATATGATTTAAGATATTCTCACTTCAGTTTTATGTATATGTATAATATTTATTTACGATTATTTTTCTTTCTTCTTTATTTTGGATTTAAAAGGCCCATTCCCAGGGCATGTTTAAAATTACGGCAGTAGCATGAATAAACATAAGAAAATATACTGTCCAGTGAAAATAAATAATGATATAATTCATCTATTAATAATTCCTCCCAAATTGAAGTATGAAACATTGCAAGTGTGATAAGTACAATCATTGTATTACAACCCCCTCCTGAATTTCTGTTTTAAGGCTCTTTCCCTCTAACCTAACTTACTCTTCTTTAAGTTTTCTTATTTTTTTAACTTTATTTCATTATTTGAAACATAATGGTCAGTTGAGTGCACTTGTATGTGTTGGTATCAGTTTTTAAATCAGTATTGAAGTCTCACATGATCATAAAACGGCCCTAAAAGGAACCAATCCGCTCCTGCGGAAATCACTGCAAATGGACACTTCACTTAACACTAAGTTGGTGGATCCGCAGCCGCTAGCGAACATGCTTCACAAATTAAGGGTGAATGTTCCAATTTATTCTTTTATTGACTGAACTTAAACCCTACATCTACTTAAAGAATAAAATCATCTTTATTTTGCATTGTGCATACAGGTTGGAAAAAATTATGGAAACGCTTTCACAACAATGTTGTTTTTTCCATAGATAATTTAATAATTTAATTTTTTTGAATAATCGTGTACCATATCTTTCAATTCAATCCCACTTAACAATAGCACGATATTGTAAAAAGATATAAAAAAAACTAAAGAAAAATACCTTTATTATTATAAACATATTTGCATATATACTAATGAATAAATAAACATATTTCTTAAATGATAAAATTAAACCAAAATGTGTAATAAAATAAACTAATTTTAAGGATTTGAGGTTTTGCTACACTTTCTTTCTGCTACATAACTTTTTCTTGTTATTGCGATGCAAGATGTTTAGAATGCTAAATTTTCATACGGTGGTTTATATAATAATAACACAATTGAATTTTAACATTAAAGAAATTCATCGTTCCTTCTTGAACATAAGTGAACAAATTATTTTGAATTTAATAATTCCAGTACTGAATTTTTAAGTGAGAATAAGGATAATACGTTCAAAAATAAATATGAACTTAATTGCAATGAAAATATTGATGGTGGATACTACACAGCACTGAGATTCATAACATCTCTTGTTTACACTGAGGTTCATAACTGTACTAATCAATCAAAATCAATATAAACAAACTCTATTTCAAAGGAGTCAATACAAACAAGCATCAATCAACTTTTATAATCACCACTTCCTGAAAGGAGAAAGTTTTCCTGTCATACACTTGTGATTACATTATCATAAACATTGTGTTTATCTTTGTAACTTGCTGGACTAAATTATACTTCCAATATTTCAAAACAACGTTCACTGACGTTTCTGACAAAAATACAGTTTCAAGCAGTTTATTGCCTAAAATAAGTCTTTACATTAAGAAACTCCAATTGTAATGGTTATCTAGTCTAAAATACAAACGTACATTTTACTAGTACCTGGACAGTGTTAGTAATAAGACTAATTAGTTTCTCTTCATATCGGAATTGGTTTCGTTTTCTATAAATTAAAGTTTACGTACACGTAACATCGGAAATATCGGACATAGATAAGACCTTTATTCTCGGATAATAGTGACCTAGTAAGCAAGTCGACATTTGCTATACGAGGCTCACACAAAACGTCCCTGTAAATAAGTATTTTCTACTAATTTCTCCTATTTCTCATAGTTTCAGAGGCTTATAGAAATTGCATAGCTAATAAACTGATTTTGAAATCATTCACTTTAATTTTGTGACCATCATTGCGATTTCAAGTTCTACCATATTCTCACTAACATAATCTTCAAACACGAAAAACATGAAGTTGTAGTGGTGAATCATATATCGAATGGTTTTTGTCAGCTACCATTTGTTAGTTTTAAAAAGGTCGAGGTAAATTTGGATAAATATCCAAAAGTCATGATGGCATATTAAATAAAATGTAAAGTGATCTCCTGTCATTAAGCTAAGTCCAATCCATTCCAGCCATTTAAGACCTCCCTCACTGATTCAATCTAAGCAGTTATATATGAATCATCAAAGTGTTTTTACAATTTATTCAAAAAAGTTGTGTTATGAAAGTATTTTTACTTCAATATTGTTTGTTGTGTTAGTTATTTTTGATTTTTTTAAATATTTCAAATATATATTTACTAAACCTTTTTATTGTTTTACATCCGATGCTCTTATAAGTAGTTATAAAAATAAGTCGGTTTTACGGATGGAAATTTTATTCATTGTAAAATATTATGCTCCCTTTGTACAAGTATATGTCTTTTCTTTTATATGAAATATTTAACATCCCCTTATTTAATGATAATGATAATACTCCTGAAATGAATATTTTGTTATTAGGACTACTGATAAGGTAATTCAGATTATTTTGTTATAGTCTTGTTTTTTCTGATCGACTTTTCCTTCCACGGGGTGCAAATTACATATTTCGGAATAAAGCTACAAACCCGGACCCTTCATATATAAGATTGCATCGTACATCCACAGTGAGTCAAGCCAGCGGACGCCGTGATCCTGAATATTCCATGACGCTCACAGGTTGAATGGCTTTACCCCGTAGGCCCATTCCCGTTTATGTAAGGCCACCCAGTTAAAAATTTGACGTATGCATCTAGTCATGAGGAGGGACAATTGTGTTGTGTATAAATATCACTGCGAAACATTGACTTGATGTTCTTTGGAGTAAAGTACAGCTGGTTCTATTAATGTAATCATGAATTGGTTACACTTCGCCATCAAGTATTCTTGGACAATTATGAAATTACTTCTCCCATATGATATATTTTATGTGGAGAGTGGTTTTTATTTCTGTATACAAAGTAACTAAAATTATTATTTTATAGTAAAATTTGTACTTTTTAACCGATTTTTGTCAATTATTTATGGTATTATCGGCATGAAAACAAGATAAAAGGGTTTAATTTAAAAAAATTATAAAACAAAGAGTTCGATAAAAATATTGCAGAGTGAAGCTATGAATAGTAAATTTATTATTCATTGTAATTATTTCTGGATGTGACAATTTATTGTAAAAACATCATTCTAATGTAAATAACTTTGATAAGTATTATATTTTTTTGACGTTTTATTCATTTATATTTTAGTTCTCAGATGTTCTTAGCGTTACTTGGATCATTATGGTATTTTAAGTTATTTATGAATTTCAATTTCGTAACTAATTGTTAGTTAACTGACTCGTTCTGTCTTTGTACAGAACAACTCTCAGTTAAACCTAACAACACCAATTAGGAATTCCACATAAATACTAGGATAGTAATTTTTAAGAGTTGAAGTTAAGTAGAGGCTTACTTTACGAACTTACGGGAACTGTAGGCATTAAATTCGGAACTGTAGGGTTAAAATACGGGAACTGTAGGATTACTTCGGGAACTGATAGGATTACATACGGAACTGTAGGATTACATGCGGGAACTTGTAGGATATACATTAGGTTAAACTGTAGGATTACATACGTTAACTGTAGGATTACATACGGGAACTGTAGGATTACATACGGGAACTGTAGGATTACATGGGGGAACTGGGACTATATATGGGAAACTGTAGGATTACATTACGTTAACTGTAGGTATTACATACGGGACTGTAGGATTTACATACGGGAACTGTAGGATTACATGCGGAAAGAACTGTAGGGATTACATACGGGAACTGTAGGATTACGCGGGAACTGTAGGGATTACATTCGGGAACTGTGGATTACATACGTTAACTGTAGGATTACATACGTATAAACTGTAGATTACATACGGGAAACTTTAGGAATTACATACGGGACTGTAGGAATTACATGGGGAATGGATTATATATGGGAACTGTAGGATTACTTCGTTAACTGTAGATTACATACGGGAACTGTAGATTACATACGGGAACTGTAGGGAGGATACATACGGGAACTGTAGGATTACACGGGAGGGGGGGAGAACTGTAGGATTACATACGATATGTAGGATTACATGGCGGGAATGTAGGATTACAGCGGGAACTGTAGGTTTACATACGGGAACTGTAGTATCGTGGAAAGGTAGGTAATGCAAATTTTCCCCGTAATATAGTGGACTTATACCACTGTTATGTTAGGGAGTTCTTTGGTTGCTATGTACCTTCTATTGTTTATCAGAATACTCATTGTGTCATTGTTAGGACAATGCGCCTCGCACGTCTTTGTATTCCATAACATAATGTTGTAATGAATTGTACGATCCTGGAGTATAACTGCCAAAGTACTTCCTATCAAAATTACCTCAGATTGATTTACTTATCAGATTATCTACCTTAAGTTATTTGTTCTATTTTATAGATTACTATTAAACTTAGAGAGGGTGAAACAAACATAAAGCTATTTGAATTCGCCTCTAAACTCGTTCTACTTTATTGGACCTTTTTCCACTAAATTAACACCACTAAATTTTTTTTGTTGCAATTCTGTTAGGTTAGTTAGGTGTCTAATAAAGTTGATAAAATCTGGTAAATCCAATGATTGACTACCGTGTGTAAGATAAGGCCAGCGATATCGGATCCAGGGATAAGGGATAGCACAGTAGACATCCAAATTATGATGTATAAATACAGTTTTAGGAGCAACCTAGAATATTTATAAAGGGTAGTGAATTACAGAAAAAACGTAATAGCAAAATTACGGGAAGATCCCCGTGACTTTGTTTTTAGGAAAGTTTTGTAGTATAAAAGTCACTTAAATTTTCTTTTTAGAAATAGCATAATAAAATAAAAAACTAAACCCTTCAGAATGAAAAGATTTTAATGATGATATTACCCAATTTAAAGGTTTATTATTAACTTTTTTATTTTTTTACCTCTGCTTACATCCATTTGATATATATCTCTCTGTCTTATATTATGTAAAGTCTTTTACAAATTGATACTGTATATTTTGTTTTTAAACTAGTTTTTTTTTTTTCTAAACAATGTTAGTACTGGTTTGCTTTTAATATTCTTATATATAAATGAAAATATACTATTCACAGTTATTGTTGAAATTTAGTTTTAGCAATTTCTTAAACAATATTTTAAATAGTGAAATATATTAAAAAGGAATATACCATCTTTTAGGGGAAATTATTGTTTTAATAATTTTAAAATCAATAACACTTTCTTTAATTCAGTTACATACAAAAAAATATTGTTGTCGTTTCTTAAAATATTTTTGATTGATTAGATGTTAAAACATAACCAAGGTTGACCACAAGAGCAACTACTTAAATTATTTAAATGCAAGGATGGAATTAGAATTATCAATGTGATGGAGAATCATATATAGATTCACAATCAAAAGTGGCATGTCGTAATGTAATATATTTGCGTTTATAGATAAAACATTTCACTTTTGATGGAAGATCATTATAGATTCACAATCAAAAGTGGCATGTCCTAATGTAATTAATTGCGGTTTATAGATTAAACTTTACATTTGTGGACAGGGGGGGGGGGGGGGTTCCCCCTTTTTTGGTATTGGATCATATATAGATCACAATCAACGTGGCATGTCCTAATGTAATAAATGGACGTGTATTGATTAAACATTTTACAATTTGATGGAAGATCATATTATATAGATCAAATCAAAAGAGTCATGTCCTATGTAATAAAATTGGCGTTTATAGATTAAAGATTTCACTTTGATGGAAGATTCATACATAGATTCACAATCAAAAGTGGCATGTCCAATGCAATAATGCGTGTATAGATTAAACATTTCATTTGAAGGAAGATCATCTATAGATTCACATCAAAAGTGTTCATGTCTATGTAATAAATGGGTTTGTAGATTAAACATTTCCATTTGATGGAAGATTATATTAGATTCACAATCAAAAGTGGCATGTCCTAATGTAATAAATGACGTGTATAGATTAAACATTTTACATTTGATGGAAGATCATATATAGATTTCACAATCAAAAGTGGCATGTCTAATGGACGTTTATAAATTAAACATTCAATTTGATGTTGTTTACGACTGATTTAAATATGCTTTCAAAAGTATTTACTTATTAGAAATATTTATTAAAATATATATTTGTTTATAAATTGCTTAAAGAAAATGGCCACGAAAAAAATTAGTCTGTGCTAGATTTTTTTAGTTCATTTTCAAACACTTCATATGTTAAATGGAAATATTTCTAAAATAACTAATTGGTCTTATGTTCGAAAGGGACATTCACAACAACGGTTTCTGGTGTTTCTCATTATTTCTATATTAGTTAAACTAAGTTCTAATGTACTGTTAATCAGTAAAGAACTAATGTTACTTTACCTTGCCTTAATTGGGTTGAAGTACTGTGTTGTTACATGCCATTAGTATTGCAGAGCTGCAGCTCTGTCCATCACACAATGTGGCTCTCATGTGGAATACTAACTCTCAACTGATTATATTTCATCTTTTATGAATGGAAACCTTTTACATCTGTTTGATGGATATTTAGTATTTATCTAAATTATGTACTAAGATATTCTCACTTCTGTTTATGTTATGTATAATTATTTATTTACGATTATTTTTCTTTCTTCTTTATTTTTGGATTTAAAAGGCCCATCCAGGGATGTTTAAAATTACGGCAGTAGCATGAATAAAGATAGGAAAATATACTTTGTAGTGAAAAATTAAATAAGATATTTTTCATCTATTAATATTTCCTCCCAAATTGTAGTATGAAAACATTGCAAAGTGTAGATAAGTACAATTCGTTGTATTCAACCCCTCCTGCATTTCTGTTTTTAAGGGTCTTTCCCTGTATCCTAACTTTCTCTTCTTGTAAGTTTTCTTATTTTTTTAACTTTATTTCATTATTTGAAAAATAAAAAACATAATGGTCAGTTGAGTGCACTTGTTTGAGTTGTTATCAGATTTTTAAATCAGTATTGAAGTCCACATGATCATAAAACGTCCCTAAAAGGAACCAATCCGCTCCTGCGGAAATCACTGCAAATGGACACTACACTTACACTGAGTTGGCGGGATCGCAGTAGCTTGCGGAAACATGCTTCACAACTAAGGGTGAATGTTCCATTTATTCTTTTATTGACTGAAACTTAAACCCTACATTACTTAAGAAATAAAATCATTTTATTTTGCATTGTACATACAGGTTGGAAAAATTATGGAAACGCTTTTCCCAACAATGATGTTTTTCCTTAGATAATTAATAATTAAATTTTTTGATTAATCGTGTACCATATCTTTCAATTCAATCCCCAATTAACAATAGCCATGATATGGTAAAAGATATAAAAAAAAATGAAGATTCATTTTTTATTTAAAACATATTTGCATATATACATATGAATGAATTAATACAATGAATAAATAAACATATTTCTTAAAGTGCTTAATTTAAACCAAAAAATGTTTAATTAAATAAACTAATTGTATGGATTTGAGGTTTTGTACACTTTTTCTGACTACATAACTTTTTCTTGTTATTGCGATGCAAGATGTTAAGAATGCTAAATTTTCATACGGTGTGAATAATATTAATAATATTAACAAACACAATTGAGTTTAACACTAAAGGAAATTCATAGTTCTTCTGAACATTAGTGAACATAATTATTTTTGAATTTAATAATTCCGTACTGAATTTGTAAGTGAGAATAAGGATAATTCGTTCAAAAATAAATATGAACTTTAATTGCAATGATAATATTGATGGTGGATACTACACAGCACTGGATCTAATATCTCTTGTTTACACTGAGATTCCATAACTGTATAATCAATCAAAATCAATATAACAAACACTATTTCAAAGGAGTAATAAAACAAGCAATCAATCAACTTATAATCACCACTTCCTGAAAGGAGAAAGTTTTCCTGTTCATAAACTTGTGATTACATTATCATAATCATTGTGTTTATTTGTGTAACTGCTGGACTAACATTATATTCAATTATTTCAAAACAACGTTCATGACGTTCTGACAAAATACAGTTTCAAGCAGTTTATTGCCTAAAATAAGTCGTTACATTAAGAAACTCCAATTGTAATGGTTATCTAGTCTAAAATACTAACGTTAATTTTACTGGTACCTGGACAGTGTAAATAATAAGAGTAATTAGTTTTTTTCATATCGAAATCGGTATCTTTCTACAAATTCAAATTTACGTACACGTAACATCGGAAAATCGGACATAGATAAGGCCTTTATTCTCGGTAAATAGTGACTAGTAAGCAAGTAGATATTTGCCATACGAGGCTCACACAAAACTTCCCTGTTAATAAGTATTTTCTACTAATTTCTCCTATTTCTTCCTAGTTTCAGAGGCTTATGGAATTGCAATAGCTAATAAACTTGATTTTTTGAAATCCTCCACTTTAATTTTTGACGACATATATGTGATATCCAAAGCTACTACCATATTTGCATAACCATAATGTTCAAAACGAGAAAATGTAGTTGAGTTGGTGAATCAGTATATCGAATGGTTTTTTTGTCAGCCTACACATTTGTTAGTTTTAAAAAGGTCCGATGTATATTTGGATAAATATCAAAAGTCATGATGGCATATTAAATAAAATGTAAAGTGATCTCCTGTCTCTAAAGTTAAGTCCAAATCCATCGAGCCATTTAAGACCTCCCTCATGATTCATTTTGAGCAGTTTATATATGAACTAACAAAGTGTTTATACAAATTTTATTCAAAAATTTTGGTTATGAAGTATTTTTAATTCCAAATATTTTTGTTGTGATTAAGTTTTTATTGAATGTTTTTTGATATTTCAAATATTTATTTAATAAACCATTTTTATGTTTAACATCGTTGTTACTTATAAGTATTATAAAAATAAGACGGTTTTACGGAATGAATTTATTCATCGTAAATAATTAACGCTCCTTTTAAAGAATATGTCTTTTCTTTTTCTAATGAAATATTTATAAACCCATGATTTAATGATAATGGATAATACTCTTGGAATGAAAAATTTTGTTATTAGTAGAACTGAAAAGGCAAGTCGATATATTTTGTTATATTCTTGCCGGATCGACTTTTCCCTCACGAGTTGCAAAATACATATTTCGGCAATAAAGCTACAAACCCTGGACCCTTCATATAAAGATTGCATCGTACATCCACAGGAGTCAAGCACAGGACGCCGTGATCCTGAATATTCATGACGCTCACAGGTTGAATGGCTCTTACCCCGTAGGCCATTCCCGTTTATGTAAGGCCAGCCAGAGAAAATATCACGTATGCAATCTAGTCATGTGGGGGATCAATTGTGTTGTGTAACTATCACAGGAATACACTGACTAGATGTTCTTTGGAGTAAAGTACAGCTGGATCTATTAAATGAATCATGAAAGGTTTACACATTGCCATCAAAAGTATTCTTGGCAATTATGAAATTACTTCTCCCCATATTGAATACTTATTTTTGTGGAGAGTGGTTTTTATTTATGTATAGAAAGCATCTAAAATTATTATTTTGCAGTAAATTTTGTACTTTTTAACGGATTTTAGTCATTTATGGTATTATCGTGCATGAAGACAAGATAAAAGGGTCATTTAAAAAATTTTTATAAACAAAGAGTTCGAAAAAATAGTGCAGAGTGAAGCTATGAATAGTAAATCTATTATTCACTGTAATATTTCTTGGATGTGACGTTTATTGTAAAACATAATTTCTCAAATGTAAATAACTTTGATACGTATTATATTTTTTGAGTGTTTGTTTATTCATTTATATTTTTGTTCCAGATTGTTCTTAGCGTTACTTGGATCATTATGGTATTGTAAGTAATTTATGAATTTCAATTTCGTAACTAATTGATAGTTATCTGACTCGATTCTGTCTTGGATGAGTTACAACTCAGTAATCCTGACAACACCAATTAGTATTCCCACATAAATACTTGGATAGTAATTTTAAGAGTTGAAGTTAAGTCAGAGCTTTCTTTACGAACATACGGGAACTGTAGTATTACATACGGGAACTGTAGGATTTCATATGGGAAACTGTAGGATTACATATGGGAACTGTAGGATTACATACGGGAAACTGTAGGATTACATTTGGGATCTGTAGTATTACATACGGGAACTGTAGGATTACATTTGGGATCTGTAGGATTACATACGGGAACTGTAGGATTACATACGGGAACTGTAGGATTACATATGGGAACTGTAGGATTACATACGGGAACTGTAGTATTACATACGGGAACTGTAGGATTACATTTGGGATCTGTAGGATTACATACGGGAACTGTAGGATTACATACGGGAACTGTAGGATTACATGCGTTAACTGTAGGATTACATACGGGAACTGTAGGATTATATACGGGAACTGTAGGACTATATACGGGAACTGTAGGATTACATACGGGAACTGTAGGATTACATACGGGAACTGTAGGATTACATACGGGAACTGTAGTATTACAGACGGGAACTTTAGGATTACATACGGGAACTGTAGGATTACATACGGGAACTGTAGGATTACATACGGGAACTGTAGGATTACATACGGGAACTGTAGGATTACATACGGGAACTGTAGGATTATATACGGGAACTGTAGGATTACATACGGGAACTGTAGGATTATATACGGGAACTGTAGGATTATATATGGGAACTGTAGGATTACATACGGGAACTGTTGGATTACATACGGGAACTGTAGGAATACATACGGGAACCTGTAGGATTACAATTTCTAACCACAGTATTCATAGTATTTTATAAAGAAAAATGCTAGATTAATTTTTACTGGGATCAAGTTTTTAAAATAATTTATTTTACAAGCGGGTACCTGAATTAATTATTGAGTCCTCAGCCCATAGATAATTTGTTAAAAGGTCAGAGTTTTATGTACTCACAAAATAAATAATTTGTTAAGAAATGCATTAGAAGTTACGTGGAAACTAGTTTTTACCGTGTAATTTATATGCAATGAAAGTAAAATACATTTCTATGGAAGGAAACAACTTTTAAGATAAGTTTTAGTGAACTCGCAAACAATGACCCTTACTTTTAAAAGAGAAACCATCTTCAATATGATTCAATATGAGTCAGTATTTATTTATTTATTTATTTATTTATTATTTTTTTTTGATTATTTAGAGAAAGTCCCGAATTATTTGACATTTTATGACTATGTAAATATTTAAAATGTATGGCAACCAAGGGAATGTAAGTGCTTTACAAGTAAGTAATAATACAAATACATATTATAATAAATAATATTATTATAAATCTTTGATTAGGGTAAATTTTTTATTTGATATACTAGACTAATAAAGCAATTGTTGAGTAGCCCAACAAGGCAACTATATTAACACTTTTAAAAAGGATTTATGGAATGATACTCAAAATCCAATTATGAATATGGAAAAGTCATATTATAAAAAAAGGATTGGAACCGATTTGTGGCTAAAGATATTTCGTTCTCTATAAATTGACAACCTTACAGTGACTCATGCTGCAAATATTATATAGATTAAATTGATGTGCTTAATTTTAGTTTATATTATCTATTGCTTATTTATAGTTTTTATTTGCAAATATTATTAATGCCAATATATAATGAACTATACAAATGTGTTTCTATGATAAGTTTATTAAATATTACATTCTATTTAATGACGTATCATAAATCACATTCTTTTACCGTGATCTCTACTTTTTTTATCTGCCATGTTCAATTTACATAGGGCAAATATGTAATATTTTGGGATGTTATATGTAATCTATTACAGTAAAATAAACAACCAAGCATATAAATAGTTCTTAAGTAAAATTTGTAAATATTGCATTTAATATACATAATATTAAGTTTTGTTCAATGTTAAGTTTTTATAGTTTATTTATAATTTTTTACTCGTAAACGTGTTTATGGTCTTTTATTAATAGTTTTATTGTTTTAAAGAGTTACATAATGGGCAATAATATTTAATATTGAATGCATAAAGTAAATATATTAAGACACATTTTACCTGTAATAAAGATTGTGTTCCTACATATTGAGGTTGGGCTGTTGGCTGATTATGTTAATCACAAATAAGAAGCATGTCCGTAACGGTGGACTCATAACATCGGAAATACGCAATTTGAGCATGTTTTCTCTGCATTGTTTATTTAAAACTGCATGTTATAATTCCAAGGTACTGTCCCGACGAGCCATCTAAAATATCGGGAGCATTCTTGAAAGTTATTTTGGTTCATGGTTTAATCATGAATCGAAATGGACTAGTTGTTAGTTCGAAGATCTTAGTAGTGGAATAAGTTTAAGAACGTTGAGTTTATTCTCCGTCATCCATTTTAATGGAACTGAGTAGTAGGGATATGGGGCTTTAACGCCGTCTCATGATGAGTTTTCGTCAAATGAAGAGTTGAGGGTGGGGGAAGGTCACGTGACCCGGATCCAAGATGGCGGTCCCGGATCCCAAGATGGCGGTCCCGGATCCAAGATGGCGGCCCCCAGGTCCTGCCCAACCTGGTGGGAATTTTCCCTCCCAAAATTACCCTCAAATTCCCCAAATTTCCCCTCAAATTCCCTTTTTGTACTATATAAAATACACTATAGCCTTGTTATACTATATAAAATGCAATTTTTTCTCACATCATACTATATAAAATACACACTTAACCTAACTTTTACCATGTGTATACTATATAAAATTACACTTTTAGCTTAGCTTTACTATATCTAAAATGAACTTTTTTTTTGTCCAAGATGGCGGCTCGGTTCAAGACGGCGGCTGAACACAGTGCTACCACCCTCCCCTCCCAAATTTCCTGCCAAATTTCCCTCGTTATACTATATAAAAGTCTCTTAGCCAAATGCACTCTATTTACAGTCTGGGTTTGGCTAACCCGGGTTAGCACAACGTGGGTTATTAAAGCCCGGGTTGAATCAACGTGGGTTAATAAAACCCGGGTTAACACAACGTGGGTTATTAAAGCCCGGGTTAAATCAACGTGGGTTAATAAAACCCGGATTAAAAAACATAGATCAATCATACTAAGGAACTAACAAAAGAACAAGAACAAGTCCTACAAGTACTTTTCCTTCAACCATTGTGGCGGCCCCAGCCAGATCCAAGATGGCGTCTTTTCCCTTCCCGCCAACTCACACCCAGTACTCCGTGGAAAATTCCCTCCCAAAAATTCCCTCACCGAAAAGATGGCGGCCTTTCCCTTGTTATACTATATAAAATACACTCTGTTATACTATAACAAATGTAATATTTCATATACTCTATGTGGCTTTCCTTCGTACGCTCTTAGCCTACGATGCATGTGCGAGGAATTGCCACATGAAACAGCTGTGCGCTACTACCAGCGCTTCCCAGCACCGATTTCCTAAAACATAAATATATATCAAACAAACTAGACAAAAAGTTATCAACCCCCGTGGTCCAGTGGTTAGCGTACCCGACTCCCAGAGTCTGCCAATAGGAGAACATCAGTCATGAGAAAGAGATCATGGTAATCTTTCATTGAAGTCATACCAAAAGTGGTCCACACAGTCTGTGCATGGGTATAGTCGTCATGAGTGATTGGTGTTTGAGTCGGATGCGGAACCACTTGGACACAAGGTTATTTTTTAATTCGATTGAATTGAGTCCAATTCATAACTAATTGACTCATGAACAAAAAAAAATACATAAACAATATTTCATATATATATATATATATATATATATATATATACATTATAACAAATGTCACATCGCACCTGGCTGCAGCCTTATCGAGGCACGTATAGTGTCGACAACCTACAGGCGTAACTACTACAGCATGCACAAACATATTACGTAGATACTCACCCTGAATGGTCGGTAGAATGTTAGTACAAAAGCCTCTGAAGGAACGTCAACCTCCTCTACCAGCTCAGAGGGCCACTCTTTGATTTTTAAGGGTAAACAAAGAGGCTCCCACAGGTCTAGACCATATACCCCTGTGGTACGGAGAGACAACCCATGTAACTTACCCCCAACCATCGCAAGCTACGGTGATAGCCCACTCCACAAGAAAATTGCTACCTCCCAGTATTATTTTGTGTTTTTTTATTTTATTTTTTATACTTTTTTTTTTTTATCCCCTATAAGTCTAGCCACTACTTTACTTGGAGAAGCCTTTCAATGTGACGCACAAACTTACAAAGGGCTTTTATTTTTTTTGTTACTAAAATATCCCTTACTCACACCCTGGACTTACAGAGTTTAAGCCAGCCATAGAGTGTTACACACATCCAAATACACGTACCGTATGAGGGCCCGGACTGCGACTCAAGGTCTTACGGAGTTTAGCCCAGCCCCAAGCTGCAGGACCGCCTCAGGACTTATGCGTTTTACGGCTGCCTCAGAGAACAGTTGGGCGATTTTTTATTGAATTTGGGCCGCCCCTCACCTTGACGTTACGGTTATTGCACTCACACACACACACACACACATACACACTGGGTTACGGACCGTTATACCACCCCAGAGCCCACACACATCATGGAACTATAGATTACGAGACCGTAGAACAGTTAAACCTTATTAGGAGTCGTTAAATTTTAAAACTTAAGTCTATACAATGCTTCTTTCTACAATTGGAAGTTATTATAGTCTTTAATAATCCGCGCTCCTTTAAGTTCTTCTAATATTGTAATAATCTCAACTGTCATGGTCAGTGTTTCCCGCCTTTTTTGAGGCAATCAACAAACGCAACATGTCTACTAATTGATTAGGATCGTCCCCAGCTCGAGTAATAAACTTTGAAAATTTTAAAACATTCCTTGTATACTTGTCTCCTTACTTCATTCATTTCATTTCATCGTCTGAACTACTATCAAAGTAATATTGCTCATTTGAACTATACGTCTCCCCATCCTTATCTGTATCAAGTGAATTGTTTTCAACATCATCCACCTTGATACCTACCTAATTTTACAAGTAACCTATCTGGAGTTTTTGAACGTTTCCTAGGACGAAAAGTACTATCTACTGGATTATTTACATACATTGTACTACTTTCCTCACTTATTGGTGTTAACCGTTAATTAAAGGTTTAATAATGTTTTTATACGTAAGACCCCTGCTTCCTTTCACCATTCCATGATTAGAATTTATATAGGATTTTGTTTGCAGCAACATTTCCCTGTACGAATCCAAATCTCCATCTCTATAGATGGAGATTTGGATTCGTACAGGGAAATGTTGCTGCAAACAAAATCCTATATAAATTCTAATCATGGAATGGTGAAAGGAAGCAGGGGTCTTACGTATAAAAACATTATTAAACCTTTAATTAACGGTTTAACACCAATAAGTGAGGAAAGTAGTACAATGTATGTAAATAATCCAGTAGATAGTACTTTTCGTCCTAGGAAACGTTCAAAAACTCCAGATAGGTTACTTGTAAAATTAGGTAGGTATCAAGTGGATGATGTTGAAAACAATTCACTTGATACAGATAAGGATGGGGAGACGTATAGTTCAAATGAGCAATATTACTTTGATAGTAGTTCAGACGATGGAAATGAAATGAATGAAGTAAGGAGACAAGTATACAAGGATGTTTTAAAATTTTCAAAGTTTAATTACTCGAGCTGGGACGATCCTAATCAATTAGTAGACATGTTGCGTTTGTTGATTGCCTCAAAAAAGGCGGGAAACACTGACCATGACAGTGAGATTATTACAATATTAGAAGAACTTAAAGGAGCGCGGATTATTAAAGACTATAATAACTTCCAATTGTAGAAAGAAGCATTTATAGACTTAAGTTTTAAAATTTAACGACTCCTAATAAGGTTTTAACTGTTCTACGGTCTCGTAATCTATAGTTCCATGATGTGTGTGGGCTCTGGGGTGGTATAACGGTCCGTAACCCAGTGTGTATGTGTGTGTGTGTGTGTGTGAGTGCAATAACCGTAACGTCAAGGTGAGGGCGGCCCAAATTCAATAAAAAATCGCCCAACTGTTCTCTGAGGCAGCCGTAAAACGCATAAGTCCTGAGGCGGTCCTGCAGCTTGGGGCTGGGCTAAACTCCGTAAGACCTTGAGTCGCAGTCCGGGCCCTCATACGGTACGTGTATTTGGATGTGTGTAACACTCTATGGCTGGCTTAAACTCTGTAAGTCCAGGGTGTGAGTAAGGGATATTTTAGTAACAAAAAAAATAAAAGCCCTTTGTAAGTTTGTGCGTCACATTGAAAGGCTTCTCCAAGTAAAGTGGCGGCTAGACTTATAGGGGATAAAAAAAAAAAGTATAAAAAATAAAATAACACACAAAAATAATACTGGGAGGTAGCAATTTTCTTGTGGAGTGGCTATCACCGTAGCTTGCGATGGTTGGGGTAAGTTACATGGGGTTGTCTCTCCGTACCACAGGGGTATATGGTCTAGACCTGTGGGAGCCTCTTTGTTTACCCTTAAAAATCAAAGAGTGGCCTCTGAGCTGGTAGAGGAGGTTGACGTTCCTTCAGAGGCTTTTGTACTAACATTCTACCGACCATTCAGGGTGAGTATCTACGTAATATGTTTGTGCATGCTGTAGTAGTTACGCCTGTAGGTTGTCGACACTATACGTGCCTCGATAAGGCTGCAGCCAGGTGCGATGTGACATTTGTTATAATGTATATATATATATATATATATATATATATATATGAAATATTGTTTATGTATTTTTTTTTTGTTCATGAGTCAATTAGTTATGAATTGGACTCAATTCAATCGAATTAAAAAATAACCTTGTGTCCAAGTGGTTCCGCATCCGACTCAAACACCAATCACTCATGACGACTATACCCATGCACAGACTGTGTGGACCACTTTTGGTATGACTTCAATGAAAGATTACCATGATCTCTTTCTCATGACTGATGTTCTCCTATTGGCAGACTCTGGGAGTCGGGTACGCTAACCACTGGACCACGGGGGTTGATAACTTTTTGTCTAGTTTGTTTGATATATATTTATGTTTTAGGAAATCGGTGCTGGAAGCGCTGGTAGTAGCGCACAGCTGTTTCATGTGGCAATTCCTCGCACATGCATCGTAGGCTAAGAGCGTACGAAGAAAGCCACATAGAGTATATGAAATATTACATTTGTTATAGTATAACAGAGTGTATTTTATATAGTATAACAAGGGAAAGGCCGCCATCTTTTCGGTGAGGGAATTTTTGGGAGGGAATTTTCCCACGGAGTACTGGGTGTGAGTTGGCGGGAAGGGAAAAGACGCCATCTTGGATCTGGCTGGGGCCGCCACAATGGTTGAAGGAAAAGTACTTGTAGGACTTGTTCTTGTTCTTTTGTTAGTTCCTTAGTATGATTGATCCATGTTTTTAATCCGGGTTTTATTAACCCACGTTGATTTAACCCGGGCTTTAATAACCCACGTTGTGTTAACCCGGGTTTTATTAACCCACGTTGATTCAACCCGGGCTTTAATAACCCACGTTGTGCTAACCCGGGTTAGCCAAACCCAGACTGTAAATAGAGTGCATTTTGGCTAAGAGTACATTTTATATAGTATAACGAGGGAAATTTGGCAGGAAATTTGGGAGGGGAGGGTGGTAGCACTGTGTTCAGCCGCCGTCTTGGAACCGGAGCCGCCATCTTGGACAAAAAAAAAGTTCATTTTATATAGTAAAGCTAAGCTAAAAGTGTATTTTATATAGTATAACATGGTAAAAGTTAGGTTAAGTGTGTATTTTATATAGTATGATGTGAGAAAAAATTGCATTTTATATAGTATAACAAGGCTAATAGTGTATTTTATATAGTACAAAAAGGGAATTTGAGGGAAATTTGGGAATTTGAGGGTAATTTTGGGAGGGAAAATTCCCACCAGGTTGGCAGGACTGGGGGCCGCCATCTTGGATCCGGGACCGCCATCTTGGATCCGGGACCGCCATCTTGGATCCGGTCACGTGACCTTCCCCCACCCTCAACTCTTCATTTGACGAAAACTCATCATGAGACGGCGTTAAAGCCCCATATCCCTACTACTCAGTTCCATTAAAATGGATGACGGAGAATAAACTCAACGTTCTTAAACTTATTCCACTACTAAGATCTTCGAACTAACAACTAGTCCATTTCGATTCATGATTAAACCATGAACCAAAATAACTTTCAAGAATGCTCCCGATATTTTAGATGGCTCGTCGGGACAGTACCTTGGAATTAT
>JAQJVL010005745.1:0-33175 GCA_035578905.1 Stictocephala bisonia | reverse complement strand
CAGGAAAGGTTGTAGGCATAGGTTTAAATGGTAATTTAATGCAGTTATTTTATGTATATAATTAATATTTACCTGTTAAACGAAAACAAATGAAATAAATACGTTTAAAATAGGCTAAATAATATCATTGGGTGTTTATGATAATAAATAGGTAGCAACGCAAGTAATGTAAGTGAGATGCTGTAAATATATTTAATATTGTGATTTTACATTATACAGTTAACCTACTATTATTTGTAGTCAAAAGTTACTAACCAAGGCTGAAGGCTGTGGTGTAATGAGCACAGCGAGTGACGGGGTTGGCATGCGTAGCGAGCAGGAGGTCCTCTACTCGTATTACATTTTAAAATAACGTTTTTATATTCAGAAGATATTGTATTTCCTGTTGTAGAACATAATTCATCTAAATATCATTCATAGGTTTCATCCTCTAAAATCCACCCCTGCTTAGAAAAATTAAAAAAAGGCAGTTTATATGTTGAAAATATGTTAAACTACCATTTATATATTAAAATGAAAATTATTTCTTGTTCTATAAAATAATTCATTATACATAATTATATTATACAACCCCTAGGAACCACCCCTATTAAAAAAATCTATTTAAACATGCTTCTGGGCATTATTTGGGCAATGTTTTTTTCTAGTAATGAATAATTAAAATTGTTTAATTTTAATTAATTTATTAGTAATAAATAAATATGCATCTTCATGCGCTTGATACGAGAATGAACTCATAGACATGTAAAATAGCATGTTCACATGTATTCATAATTGCTGCAAAATATCCTGGAATGAAATGCAATTGGTTTTTCAACGATAACTCCTTTGATTTTTAAGGTATCTAATCGATCAAAAAAGAATTTTGTAGGGAAGTTTAAGGGCTATAAGGCCTATGAATTAAATTTTTTTTAACTGTTTAAAAAAAGAATTCAGGTTAAAATGCTCCGATACGTTGGGTTTTGCTCTAGAAGTTTCCATAGTAGAAAAATAACAACATTATTATCAATTAATAAGCTACATTTTTGTTCTCAATCGTTTTTTACGTTACTTGTATAGTTTTTTATTTATTTAGAAAGGAAAAAGTTTTCAAATAAATTTAAAAATTTTTGTATATGTAAAATGAACTTTTCTTTTTATAATGCATTGTAAAATGACCAAACTCTTAGAATTTCTTTACACAACATTGATAAAGCAAATTAAATTACGTAAATGTTAGTAGTAAGCCAATTTTTTCATAACTAAACCAAATAAAACGTTTTCTTTTGGTCACAACTTCGTTAATTTGAATGATATTGACTTGGCCAAAAAATCATTTTAAAGGTCCTTTTACATACTATAAAAAAGATTATCATTGAATAACTCTTAATTTTTCTACTATTAGGCGTTTAAGGTTTCTGTTTCGATAAAAGTCGTGATACTTTTGGCGAACCGTAACTTTGTCAAAATATCACCTACGAAAAAAACAAAAAAAGGAATCTTTTTAGTATTTTTTAATAATCTTTTTAATAATGACACTTTTTTATTTTTATTTATTTATTCATAAGACGCCGATCATCAAGATATGGGCGAATATGGATTTCGAATGAATGTGATAAATGTATATGAGCGAATGTAGTCATTGTTACAAACTAAGGCCGACTACTCCTTAGAAAGTGTCATTAATTAATAGCCCAATGGCAAATGAACAGCCGGTGATTATCAGCTGATCCTTCTCAAAATGTACTGACTCTGATTGGGATCGAACTGAGAACCTTTAGCATATGAAGCTGGGATTGAACCAACTACGCTACCGACCAATTTTTTTTCTAGATAAAATCCAAACTTTTTAAGTTATTCGTGAAAAACATTTATAAAACATGCATTTTTTAGCTGTAAATCGATTCTTTCAGTAAGGAACAACTCCTAAAATATTAACTTCTTAAGTTTGAAATAAGCCAATGTATCGATTTCTGCAGTTGTTTTGCATGTCAGAATTTACAACCTTAAAAAAGGGGTGGTTTTTACCCCCAAGGTGAGAACGCCTATCGACACTCCATATTAGGTTTGTTTTTTGGGCTTTTCCCTAGTTACTACCAAATTTTCAAGTGAATTTGTATTATCCTAAAGAATTTATTTCCCAAAACGTCCAGGTACTGGACTATACATATACTACTTGGTGTAGATAATGTTATAATATTCAATCATATGTATGTCATATTATATCTGAATATGTCCTCTCAGATAACTAATGCAATACACCTCATTTATGTATAGAATGAAACAATCAATTATTTATAAACAATGAATTAGAATTCATCATGCTTATGATCAGTCTGGCTCTGCATAATATTTGGTTTACAAAATCTACCAATAAAAAGAACTCCTTCGCTTTCATTGTGAGTAATACTAAATATAAATGGATGATCAGCGATAAACTCCTCTTCAAGGGTAACGGCCCGTCGTTTACGAATATGGGCCACTAAAACAGAGAGACAAATATAATCTCAGTAAACAAATTTAGTAAACTGTAATTGACAGCAAACACTTCAATCTGTGATATATAGATGTTTTTTAAGCACTATTTTTTATCAAAGTTCATTTCAATTGCAATTATTTTAGTCTGGTTTTGACATACACTGACACTCCACTTATCCAAACTCAAACTATCCGAATTGCCAACTATCCGAATTGCTTTCAGAATGTCTTGAAATAAATCATACAATCTAAATTTTTTTAATTTTGTTCCGAAAAAAAAAATAAATAAAAGCATATACAACAGAGTAGTATTTTTATAAGTTTCTTGATTAGCATGTTACGTGTTGGTATATATCATATTACTTATAACTTAACATGTACGTCTCACAACACTATAATGACTAGATGTTGAGTCAAATATTTATATGGTGATCGATTTCGTCCATCTATGTGGACATCTTCGGACTGACTGAAGCTTGATCATGATTGTTGTCTGTTATTGATTACCCACAATGCATTTCATTAATCACATGTTATAATTTATTTTTCAATTTAATTGTATTAGAATAAACTGTTTCTGATTCAAAATTAATTTGTTCATTGATTATTCTTTGTTGATTTTCAAGTTTTGCTTCGTATATAAATAATTCTTCCCATGCTGACATATTTATTCCTTTCTTACAAAATTTTAATATTTTCATATTTTTATTTATATTTTCTATTGTGTGATCATTGTCAATTAAGTGTTTGGCTAAGTTGGATCTTTCTGGTTTGTTATTTTTCCATGCTGATGTGTGGTTCTTAAATCTTTGGTTGAAGTTTATTGTTTGGCCTATGTAAAATTGTTCACAATCATCGCAATTTATCTTGTAAATTCCAGATTTTTCAAATGTGTCCTCATTTTCTATCTTCATATTTAAATTTTTACTTAAGTTGTTATTCGTCTTGAAGGCTACTTTTGCATATTTTCGTAAACTATTTGCTATTTTTTGACTTTCTGATCCAGTAAAGTTAAATGTAACATATTTATCTGCTATCTTGTTGTGTTCAGATTGCAAAGTTGTGATTCCTTTTAATCTTTCTTGTTGTTTGATTTTTCTCTTAATTCGATAGGCAATATCATCAATTATAGTACGGTTGTATCCGTTAGATTGAGCAATTTGTTTGATGAGATTTATTTCAGCCTTTCTATCCTTATTACTTAGTGGTATTTTAAATACTCTGTACAACATAGATCTAAAACTGGCTGTCTTCTGTGAAATTGGATGGTTTGATCTATTGGCTATAACCATGTCCGTTTGAGTTGGTTTTCTAAATATTTTGTATTTAATATGATCCCCCAATCTTGTGATATTCAAATCTAGATAGTTGATTGATTTTTCATTTTCATATTCCGCTGTAAACTTAAGTTTCCTGTGATGTGAGTTGAAAATTTGTTGCATACTTTCCATTTCTTTGGTTTTCTTTTTATTAAATACAACAAAAATGTCGTCTACATACTTTATATAACATAAAATATCGTGATTTTTTTTAATTTTTGGATAATTGCCTCTTCATGGTGTTGTAAGAAAACTTCAGATATTATTGAAGATAACGGGCTTCCCATGGCTAATCCATCAGGTTGTTTGTAGAATTTGTTGTTGAATCTAAAATAACTTTTACTTAGTATTTCTTTCAATAATTGAACTGTTTGGTTGATATAAGTCTTATCTAATCCATTTTTCTTTATAATATCTTCAACTAAATCAATAATTTCATTCGTTGGAATGTTGGTATACATGTTGCTGATGTTAAATGATATTAGCCTACTATTTTCTGTCAATTTGATATTTTTCATCTTTTCTATGAATTCGTAGCTATTTTTTACAATGTGGTTGTTATTTAATTTCAATTCTGATGTTAGGTTTTTTGAGATGATCTTAGATATAAATATGAAATCGATCACCATATAAATATTTGACTCAACATCTAGTCATTATAGTGTTGTGAGACGTACATGTTAAGTTATAAGTAATATAGTATTTTTAATCCTTAAAAAGATAAATCATGCATGTATGTATCACAACATATAACACATAATATGCCTCAATAAATACTGTACACTGTAACACCATCTTAAAAAAACAAATTCAAATTCTGCCAGGGAACATAATACGATAGGAATACTTTATTGTCTACACACGCTATAGTCCTTCCCTTTGTCAAGCGGATGCGCAACCTAAAAACAAATGAAGACAGTCAAACATACAAGGCATAACTAACTTTGTATGTTTACAAATAATGGCACGGAATAACATTCGTTTACAGAATGGTACGTAAATACACACTATAGTACATTGTAATATGTAATTAAATTGTAATTAATTATGTAATAAATTCCCTCTCTCATTTCAAATATTGTTTTCATCCCTTTTCTACATACATGCATTTAATTACATAAAGTAGTTAAATAAAATGGACCAGTTTTAAACATATATCTAATTATCCGAATAGGCTCTGGTCCAATTGATTAGGATAATTGGAGTTCTACTGTACTCAATGTTGCATAAATTATAATTATTTTCAATGAATTCTTAAAGTACATTCAATTTATCAAATTCCAAACATGAATGATCTCTAAAATTACACGTTTTGTGGACAAAACATTGCAAATTGTCTATGTATTCTCCTAAATTAGTAAAAATTCAATTTCTATAAAAAAACTTCACATAAAAAAATCAATCAATATCCTACATTTATTTAGAAACGTATAGTTCACAAAGTCTGTTATTAAAGAATTTATTACGCTATTGAATGATTTTGCATGTTTTCAGGACTTTAGTAAAAATTAAAAATGTAGTGTAATTTTAGTGATAATAATCACATGTTTAAAAGCATAGATACTTAAGTGATAGTTACAATTATTTATAAAGTTTATATTGATTAGTGAGCACTAGATGTGAATTTAATTTAATATGAGATATAGAAGATTAGCAAACTTATGCTCAGCAATAGGTAAGCTGACTAAATGCAAATTATTGGCATACGAACATTTGCGATTTGAACTGTTTTGAAGGTTAGTTCAGCCTTAGATGTGAATATAACTAGAGGAGCCATAGATGTTTGTCACCGATTGAAAAATAGATCTGGATCTGACCAACCAACCGACATCAATGTAAAACTTCTGAGGAGAGAAGACAAGCAAAAGATTTAGGATAAACGTAGGGAGAAGAGAAATTTTTCTACCACCGATCTGGGCTACAGACAAGCCGCCGTTCCAGTTTATGTAAGAGAGTCTCTCTCTGGCCAGGAGGAAGCTTTTCATTGCTGCTCGAACGGTGAAGAGGGAACAGCAGTACACTTATCTCTAGGTCCGGAATGGAAAAATATTTATGAGAAAGCAGCAAGGTGATCCTGTGGTTGTCATCAGTTCAATGGAAACCATTACAAAGCTAAGTTAAATATTTCTGTTATTATTTGTAGGTTAGTTTATAGGATTTTGTTTTTAATTATTTTTTGTTTGTTTTTATATTATGTACTTTTAAATGGAGTTAAACGAATCCTTTTCCGAGTTTAATAATTTTCTAAGTAACTGTAATGACCTTATTGTTTTCCATCAAAATATCATTAACTTATGAGAAAATGTTGATTCTTTGTTGGTTTACTTGCATAATTTAGAAAGACTCCCTGATACAATTATACTGACAGAAATAAGATCAAGGATAGCGAAAAACAGATATATAATATTGAGAGATACAACATGTTTACTCACTGTAATGAGGGCTATCGAAGTGGTGGTGTGTTGACGTATGTCACAGAGCAGTATGCTGTAATTGACAGCTGCATTGTCGCGTAAGAACAGCTGATGCGCTCAAGGTTACGGTCAGCGCCATGCACGGCGTGCTCGCACTATACCGACTACATGTGTACACTGTGCCGGCTTTCTTACATGAATTGAATATGATTTTAGAGACATATAGTGATAGGAATCTGTTATTTATAGGAGATATTAGTTTATGCATTTTGAAGAATTCCAATGACGTTGATAATTATCAGGCAATAATGGCTAATTATGGGTTTGATTAGCTAGTCAATTCGCCTACTAGAGGAAACAGCTGTCTAGACCATATTTTTTTCCGCTCAAGAGACAACTTACAAATTAGAACTGCGGTTATTCCTTCTGGTCGTAGTGACCATGATGTGGTGGTTTGTGATCTACAATTATGCGATTCCATAAAAAAACTGTAGTATGAAGCATAGTAGTAGTTCTTTTAGGAAAATTAATTATATAATTTTACAGGAAACTTTGGAAAATGTAGATTGGTCAGGGATTTACAATGAAACAGTTTAGGAAGCTTTCCAATTATTTGTAGACATTTTAAAAACGCATATTGAGAGAGTAACTGTTGATAAGACTATAGTAAAAAAGTATTAATTGCTGAAGCCGTAGATGACTGTTAATATTGGCAAGTGTTACCGTTTCAGAAATCAACTTCATAAAAAGTTAAAAAAAGACCAAAAGATAAGAAGTTTCAGAGGTTTGTCAAATCATTTTCAGATAAGTTAAAAAGTGATATGGAACAGGCAAAGAAAAACTATTATTACAATAAATTTCAACAGAACGAAAAAATGTAAAGAAACAATCGAACACCATTAACGACATCTCAGGTTCTTCTCAAACTAAGCAGGCTCTACAAGGTGTGTTTTCTCATTCAATTCCTGATAAACTTGTTACTGATCCAGGAGGTATTTTAAATGAATTTAATGAATATTTTATCAAAGTAATAAATCAATTAAGGGACTCTATGGATTCTCCAGATGTATTGTATGGACAAGAGTTTAGAGATTCGTTTCGCGACATCAGTTTGAGAAAATCCTTTTGAAGCAGAATTATTAAAAACAATAAATAGTCTATCTTCAAATAAGGCGCCAGGTCTGGATGGCATATCAGCCATGGCATTAAAATCAGTATCTAATATAGTTTCTCCCATCTTAGCTTACTTGATAAATTTTAGTTTTGAAACAGGCGAATTTCCATCTTGTTTGAAAATAGCGATTGTAATCCCACTTCATAAAAAAGGTGCTACTTCAGATCTCAATAATTATCAACCAATACCATTAATATCAGTTCTTTCAAAAATTGTTGAGAAAATTATGAAATCACATCTTATCAGTTTCTTTGTGTAATTTTTATTGATATAATAAAGGCTTTTGTTTCAGTCGATCATGAGATCCTTCTAGACATATTATGGAAAATTGGTGTTAAGGGTATAGCTTGGAGTTGGTTTCGTAGTTACTTGGTGGAGAGTTTTCAATATGTATGATTCCAAAATTCAGTTAGTTCACCTGTAACTGTAATCTGTGGTGTGCCGCAGGGGTCAGTTTTAGGTCCTATATTATTTTTGGTTTTTATAAATCAATTGTGTATCGGTAAATTTTGTTGTAAACTAACCTGTTTTACAGATTATACTGCACTTTGTTATACGTCTCAAAATGTAATTACTATTAGGAATGAGATGCAAAATGAACTGGATCAAATTAAAAAGTGGTTTACAGTGAACAAAATTGTATTGAGTATGAAAACAAAGTTTATACGTTTTTTCCCTGCGTGAAAACGTAATTCTAGATTTATTTTTTAAGTGTAAATCGTGCTTGCTTGCTGGGAATGATAGTTGTGATATGTGTAATATGATAGAGCAAGTAGATACTTAGCTAAATCTCCTAGTCACTATTTAAACTCACATAATTAAACCAACTATAGAAATTTCTAAAATAACACTGATGGCTAATTCAGCACTACACCATCATAACATACCTTCAATGGCAGATTGATAATTTAACACGTATAAGTACAAGACAATGATATTGGATATTTTATCCAATTGTTTTATATTAACAAAGTCTTATGGTAGAAGAAATTACTTCCTTATTTGTTCCACCACCAATCAATTTCTTCATTTGGATGTACTGGAAGATCTTTTGGGGAAAAGAAATTCAAGATTCAAAACATTATGCAATGCATTAGATTTTAACAAAACCTGCATAGAACATAAATCCTGATTATGTAAAAGTCACTGTCAAAAGTCAAAACTAAAGCAGCAATAGAAACTAAAAAGGCAGGAGAAAAACTTTAGATGAAGCATGAAATAAAATATCAATACAGCAAAAAAAATTTAAATAAGAAAATATACAGTCTCCATTTAGCATTTGCAACCAACCCTCGTAAAACATCATTACTATACCCAAGCGAGAGTGTGTGTGTGAAGGCACCGGACTCAGGAGGACACAGAACAAAAAGACAAGTTGAAAGGCAAAAATATTGTTCATTTTTTTTAATAAACAAAAAAGTAGGTATCCGGGTAGTTGGGGGCCCATGATGTAATATGCGTGTGATTTAATTATGACTTCACCGTTTGATTTAATTATGACATATGCGTGTTATTTAATTATGACATATGCATGTGATTTAATTATGACGTATGTCTGTGATTTAATTATGACATCACAATTCCAAGTCCGCATATGAGAATATTTACACTCTTACAGGCCCTATGTGGAAATTGATTCACTGTAAATGGTGCAATGTAGGAATTTTTACACTCTTAGAAGACCAATGTGAGAATTGTAACACTCTTACACGCCCAATATGGAAATGTGCATATTTCTTAACATATCAACTTCAAACTTTCGTTGTGTTTAGATTCACCAGTCCACTGGAGAGGACTTGAAAATTGTCCTAACTCTGCCTAATAAAGACAATTTTCATTTCATTCATCTTATAAAGAAAGGTACATCAATGTTGTGATTGTTGCTATGTCAGCTAAACATCTATTGGTGAGCAAAGAATATATTCATACAAATAACAGATCCGAATGAACAACTGAGAAATTTTATTGGTAACAGATGAAGTGTTCATGTAATTTTTCAAAAACTATTTTTAAACTTAAGAAAAATATGCTATTGTTCAATTTTTAAACGTGTCTTTTTTTGGAGTAAAAATAAAAGTTTAATTTTGAATGACAAGATCGCACAAATCACGTTATTTTTTTAATTTAAGCATTTCAATGTTTAATTTTAGGTTTAAAATATTATAAAATTGACAATTTATAGTTTGAGTAACAAGTCAATATACCTCTCAGTTATGCTGAAACTGCAGTGTCGATAGTAATCATCATATAATGCGTCAAGGTCATAATCAAATAAACACGTTTATTGCCATGTAGACGTTAGGAACTGTCATTAGAAACAAGTGAAATCACAACGTAAATTTTTGGGTATATGTCGATAATTTAAAAAAAAAATAAATGTGAATCTTATTTTAAATGGAATGTTTCCTTGTTTTCACACCACTGGTGGGGTAATGGCGTGTTTTATATTTTAGTAAGTTTCCACATTAGGCCTATTCTCACTTTTGAATAATTGAATAAGTAAATATTGAATGAGAAAAATTATTCTTGATATTCTCTTTATTTTGACCTATATAACCCTTTTCCGAAGTTTGGCACTTTATTTTTGGGGCACCCTGTATGGCCATTTGACTCAGTGTTGGTATATCCTTAGCATTTATAAAGGAAAGTCAGAATCCATGTGTCTCTCAAATATCAATTCCTCAAATCAATTCAATTCAAATCTCAAATAAGTAATTCCTCTGGAAGTAAAAAACAATCAGGTTTCTCATATATTAGATTACAAAAAAAAGAAAATGTCAATTTGTTTATATCTAGTTTAGAACAAGAAAATTGGCAGATGATAGAAGACTTTCAACAGAACAAAATTAATGTACAAACACTATTTAATGAATTTTTAAAAAAATATGTAGATCTATGGCACTTCTGCTCACCTTTAATCAAAATATGTAATAGAAATAGCTCAAAAAATCTAAATTGATCAACTGGTACACACCAGCGTTAGCAGAATTAAAAACTAGAATGTTAACACTGTATACAATCTATAAAAATCTTTTGAGGCAGGAGTCAGAGCACTATCAGGCTGCCTATAACGTCTACTTACAACAGAAAAGAATTTACCAAAAAGAATTAATAGAAGCAAAAAGACTGGCAGTAGAGGAGTATATTGGTAATGCCACAAATAGCTGCAAAGCTGCTTGGAAAGTAATAAGTAATGAATTTTCTCCAACTCATAGTAGTGAGATCAATCTTAATCCAGATGAATTAAATTATTTTTTCTTGGACTCAATAAGTCAATTGAGTAAAGGAAATAATCCAAGTATCAACTCTCCTGAAGAGTTTTTGGGTAACAGAGCAGGAGATCAATTGTCTTTTAAATGGTCTGAAATTTCCTCATCCGATGTGATAAAAGCTGTATCTAAATTTTCAAACTCTAATTCTATGGATTATTATTGGCTTTCTAATTCAATCATTAAACAAACAATTCATTTGATTAGTGAACCACTTGCTTTTATTTATAACAAATGTTTGGATAAGGGATATTTTGCGCCATCACTAAAAATTTCAAAAATAATTCCAATTTTTAAAAAAGGAGATAAAAGTTTACCCCAAAATTACAGACCAATATCAATAATTCCCATATTCTCTAAAGTATTTGAATCATTAATGTACAAACAACTAAGTAACTTCTTTGAGTCACATAACTTACTTTCATCATGTCAGCATGGATTTCGTCAGGGTAGATCCACTACTTCTGCAATACTTAATCTAATTGATTTGTCTCTGAATGCTTTTGAAAGAAAAGAGTCAGTGTCCTTGGTGTTGTGTGATCTCAGTAAGGCTTTTGACAGTGTTCCATTTGATATTCTTTTGAAAAAATTAAAATTTTATGGTATTGAAGATAGTTCTTTAAAAATAATTCAATCGTATTTATCTAACAGGAGTCAATTTGTTTCTATAAAAAATAAAAGTTCAACTATGAAACATATTAACACAGGTGTGCCTCAGGGTTCCATTCTTGGACCATTCTTTTTCTTGGTGTATATAAATGATCTGCCGCAAAATTTAAATGTTCATTCTATTATTTATGCCGATGACACTACTTTAATGGCCAGTCATAACAACCTTAATGCCTTGAAACAGATCACTATTGACGCAGAAGACCAGGCTCTTTCCTGGTTTTCTTCAAATAAATTATCTTCTAATCCAGATAAAACCATTGATTTTACTATACATAGAAGATAGTTCCATCCAATGTTAAATTTTGAGGCACGAAATATGGGAGCGACCGTGCTGCAACCTGTCGTCAATCAAATTAAAGAGGTCGAAATTGCCTCCAGTTTCGACTGTCCGGTTGCACAACCTGGGAGCAGTAAAGGAAACTAATCACTCCCTCCCATTCTCTCTTGTTTCTTAAGACGCTCGTCCGGACTGTCGCCACTGCAGCTGTCTACTGTCGGCGATTGGCCTTGATAGTGGGTCAAAGTGGGATATTATTCCTTGCTGTGCTATGTCTTGCACGGAAAGAAATCGCGATCTTTTATTTAGGCCTTAAGGGTTTGTGAATATGAAAAATGTTAGGGGACATTTTTTTTGTTATTTTATCAATGTAAATAACAGTGTTTTACAGATGTTTAGTTAAAACATTATGCATTATCTAAAATGATGTAAATACTACGTATTGTAAGTTTATTGATATTTTAAGTAATTGTATATTTAGAAGTAGCAAGAAAAATGGTGGTAGTTCTAAATTGTTAAAGGCTAAGTTGTTGTCCCTGAATAACACCAACATTTTATATAAGCACATACCAAACATTTTATATAAATTTGAGACGTAAAAAATTATATAAAATTTCTACGAAAAGACCATATGACAGTTTTTCAAAATTATTTTGCAAAATGTACTAATGAATTAAATAATGTGATTAATTTTACAAAAAAACAATTATTATTCAACATTATTAGAAAACTGTAAAGGTGATGTATCTGAGCAGTGGAAGGTAATAAATAACTTGACAAGTGGGTTTTCAAAGAAAATAGTTGAGCTAATTGAATTGCCAAACGGCGAAGTTATGCGTGAGCCTTCGTCATTGACAAGATAAACAATCACCTTATCACAATCCAGTCTAGCCTTCCAGACGTTGTACATTCCAATACCCTTCCACCTTTACGTACTTACTATCAATATTCATTCCTTATAACTCCTTATCAACTTATTATGAAATTAAGAGTATTGTTAAGCTTTTAAAAAATAAAATATTAACTGGCTCTGACCAAATTAATGTACATTTACTGAAAAATATAATTGATGAGATTGCACCAGTTTTAGTTCACTTAATAAACAGTAGTTTTATCAAAGGCATTTTTCCTGAGAGCCTGAAGTTAAGTTCAGTGGTACCTATTTTGAAGGACAATAACTCTATAAACTAGATAACATAATAACTATCAGCTTGTTATCTGTATTCTCTAAGGGTTTTGAAAAAAACAAATATTAAAAGACTCCATAGTTATTTATCTAAATTAAATTTTCTTAATCCACGTCAATTCGGTTTTATCAAAGGAAAGTCATCTGAGGATGCGTTATTAGAAGTATCAGAAATCATTTATAACAATTTAATTATTCATTAACTTATCATCTGTCATATAGTTCACATTTAAAACTAGAATTAACGCTTTATATTATTGAAATCATTATTAATTTTTTATCAAGTAATTAAAGCTTCTTGTCAATATTGCATTGTATAATTATTGTTGTATTTTTAACTATAAATGAATATTCCTTTTTGTTTAAAAGTAAATTGAACTATTTGTCATAAATACCACAATATTAAAATCTGCTTCCGGGTCACGCCGTGGACAGTGAAATGTGTGTGGTAGGCCTACCGAAAGTTTTAATATTCGTTGTTTTCCTCGTGTGTGAAGTGTGTTTGTTAAGTTTTAAATAATTTGTGACGCGTCCCACTTGGACTTATTTGTTTTCTTTGTATTATTGTTTTATTTGCATCTTCCTGAAGATGCCGTCCGTATTCACGGCAAAACATGTAGTTGTTATCACCATCACACGCTGTGAACTGTTTGACGGAAGGTAAAGTAAACCTATTTTAGTCTATAGGTCATGTTTCCAAGATGACAAAATCAGGATTTCATTTTTCTGTATCTGAATTGATTTTGGGCTTGAGTTGGATAAAAAAACAAACAATAAAATGGAAATATTTTTATTAATATTTATTATTTTGGTGTACGGTACTAGACTAACAATCATCGCATATCCTTTGTTTTTCCTGTAACGTTTTAAGTACAGCTCGCACGTTTTGTTATTGGACCCTCTCCTAACTCTCATTAGTGATTTAAGTTATCACCGTAATACTATATCCTAATTAATCTAATGTGTAGCTAAATAAGTGTAAATAATATAAGTTGTTTCGACTTTAGTCATCTTTTTAACCGCAGATGTTTAATATAAGTATGTTTGCCATTCATTTAAATGTTACTATTAAATTACAATAATTTTTAAACATGTATAGCCTAGATATTACTCCCCACAGTTCTAGAGTTGAAGTGTTTGGTTAGGTCCCTGTTCTTCTACTTAGGATTAATTTATCTAATTTGAAAGTGTATGATTATCATTAATACGATATATATAATTGTTTCAATTTGAAACCATACTATTACAGTTCAAAATATGCGCAAACCCCAAATTTACGTATTATTTTTTAACTATATTATTGTTTATTTGTAATAGTTATTTGTTTATATAGTTTTGTTAGCTCTTGGCATTGTTTGTTCTGTTCATTCTCAGTTGTGTAAATAAGTCATATTCGAATTGTTATAATTAAAAACACCACAGAGTGCGGCTATAGTTAATGTTGTTATTATTTAGACTGTGGTTACTTAAAAATTAGTTATTTCTTGTGTTATTGCTGGTCACGCTACTTGAGAAGTGCTACCAGTGTAATTCCAGAGTGTCTTTTCCAGAGAAATTGAAAATATAAATAAATTGCAGTTTATCCATAATTTCACATCTAGTAAAATAATAGTATGAAAAACAGATGTGTTAACTTTAATTATATTCGCCTTAAACATACGTTTTACAATGGTCTGATTCAATCAATGTTATAAATTGGTATTTTTTAAAGGGGGACATAAACAAAATTTACAATAATTTCACAACCTGATTAAAATAATGAAAATTGAATCTAAATAATCAGTAGTCTAGTTATATTCTATCGCGATAATATTTCCTAACCAATTGCAATTGACATCGAGATTTTTTTTCTCAAGAAGTAATAATAGAGTCACAACTCTTCATGATTCAGAAAAAAATAAAAACTGACCATTCACCAAACAATGAAATATTTTACTAACAATCATGCAATTACTTGGAACCAAATAATATGTTAATGTTACAGTCAGTAATAATAAAACATATGTATATAATAAAATTGAAAATAATGCTATTTTAAATTAAATGCCTATACACAGATTGTCTGAATCAGGCCATAAGATGAAAGCTATTTTTATCTTGTATAGAAGTAAATTAGTGGTTTTGTTATGATTTGTTCTAACCCTATCATTCAATTTGAATCTCATTTGGGTTTTATATTTTGCCCAGTATTATTCTATATAAATATCATAGGCCTATTTCAATATTTATTTTGTCAAAGAAATAAATAATGTCACATTTTTTAATATTTCACTATAGGCTATTATATATTCCTGGAATATTTGCAGATTAATTTCATAATTGAAAGGAGAGTCATTGATTGGATTTGAAAACAATTTATTTTTTAATCAATTACCGCATATGAAAAACTAATGATTGAGTACAACAGTCGATTTAATCACCTAATCGATGGTTAAAATGCAATAAATAAAGATTTTTCAGATGGGCTATACAATATGAAAATGTTTACTTAAATCAGCAGTAATTATCGCCAGCATTGCCCATAAGTTAGCGGTCTATTCAAGTGTGTCTATTTACAAATACATGGTGTGTTAATCATATAAATCAATATGGTGTTTTAATTTATTCAGTTATAAATATTTCTTTATTCAATATGAATGTCACACTGAGTTTTACTGTAATGGTATCAACACAGTATTCTTTAATATTCGAAAGATATGCAAGCAAATATAAAAACAGAGAACCCGGATAAACGTTGGCCATATGGAATAACGTAAACAATTATCTTAGCAGAACGTTGTTTGTGTGCGTGACCTGAGGAAGGAGAGGGCGGGGCGGCTGTCTGGAGAATGGGAGAGTGGGTTAAGAGGAGGGAAGTGAGAGAGAGAGACAGAAGAGCGTGCGAGAGAGAGAGGAAATAGGGCTATGCGCAGCGCAGCGTGGGGCCTCAAAACAGTTTAGGGGCCTCGCCACAACTCTCCCATATGGATGGAGTATCTCTTTATATAGTAAAATCAATGATAAAATGCAATATTTAACATTAAGCCTTAAGCAAGATATTAACATTGAGTCTGTTAGGCTTCTAGGATTCCACATCGATTCAAGGTTACAATGGTTCTTGCATATTGGAACAATTTGCAAAAAAATATCAAGAGTAAATTACTTACTATGGAAGTTGAGAAACTTTGTAAGTTTTGAATACTTAAGAATGTCATATTTTGGTCTTCTTCAATCACATATACTGTATGGTATTTTAGCTTGGGGCCATTCTCCTCTTGTAAATGATATTCTATTACTACAGAAAAAGGCAGTCCGTAATATTGCAGGAGTTGGATTACTTACTCACTGTAAACCACTTTTTATCGAACTCAAAATTCCTACAGTTATAAATTTGTATGTTTTTCAGGTACTTTTATATACCAAATCAAATTTACAAAACTTTCCAATTAGAAACGATATTCACCAGTATAATACTAGAGGTGGAGTTAAGCTTAACATACTTCCTCATAGATTGGCCAAAACTGGCACATCTCTCAAACTCAACTGTATTCGTTTCTTTAATAGGCTGCCTGATAGTGCAAGAACTGTGAGTTTTAAACTCTTTAAAAATAATATTTATAATTGGCTAGTACAGCACCCTTTTTATCATATAAATGAATTTCTCAATTGTAATTTTGATGTGAATTTTTAATATGCAAACTTAAATGTACTGTAATTTTAGTTGTTTTTAGGACTGTAGTTTTAACTGTGTTTTTAGTTACTGTAGTTGTTTTTAGTTGTAGGAATTAAGTTGAAAGTGTGTCTTAATGCATTGTTATTTGACGTGTCCTATTTCTTTATTGTAAAGATCAATGGAATAAAGAGTTCTTATTCTTATTCTTATCATAATTATTTTATCATTTAGCACGCCTTGTGGCACTTTGGGTTCTTGTGACAAAATCTTCCAAGCGTCTGACATACTGATTCAATGAGGACCTCTATCTACATATCTAAAATACTTGTTGTTTAAATGATTTTTTTCACAGATCCCGTCAACAGCATGTATGTCAAATGAGAACCGTGCAGAATGAGACAGTATGCAGTGGTTTATCTGGAATTTGCGATTTGGTTTCATATTCTAAACGCGGGTCAACGGGTCCAGATTTTATTGTGTCGTTTTGTTTAGAGCAATCTATCATGTAAAGTGGTGCTTTTGTTTTGAATTCATTGTACCGGGTCTTGGACCGGTACAGGTTTTTTTTTCGTCATTGTCTGCCAGGCTGCCTGAGATTCGTTTTTGCCCTGCGTTTCGCGTTGTTGGTAGCCGTTGGCCCAGTTCCGTTTCGTTCCGGTTTCCAGCAGCTTCGGTCCGGTTGACCGGCTTCTAGATTGTTCGAGTAGTTCTAGTTTCTCTGGAGCCTTCGTCTTTCAGGTTGGCCGTCATTTTGTCTTTGGCTCTGCCTGCTGAGATTACTATGTTCGGCTGAGAGACTCCAAAACTCCAGGGTCCTCGAGTGGGACGTTCAGCCCTCGGCCTGCCGTCCGGGGATTGTCGACCATCTGCTCTGCTAGCCTGGCCTGAGGACCATGCTGGAGCCTGTTTCGCCCGCTACCCTCTCTACAGCTTTGGGTAGAGTTCTTCAGTCCTCAGGTCAGTTCTGTCCATTTTTTTTTCCCGGCGGCTGAGCTGAGGGGTTCTGGTGATATTAAAGAAAAAAAAGAAATAAAAAGAAAAAATCATGAAATATAAAAGAAGAAAAAAAAACAAATGTTTATGGAACTGTTTAATTTGTGGCCTAGGCCTAAACGGGAACAGTGATTGATGAAACAGCCATGGGGACTTATATTTTTTTTATTTACTTAAAAAGAAAAGCTTTAAAAATACATAAAGAATATTTTTGATGTTAATATCTATTTATATTTATTGTTAGTTATTTAATTAGGTTTATTTGTTGTTATATCTTTTAGATTTTATAGTTGTTAGGTCCCTATGGTTAAGTTATGTTATTTATTTATATGTTTAGGCCTAGTGATTGTTATTTATATTTTTCGTTCATTGTATTATGGAGGTCGTGAAGTGACTTTTTACTAAAACGGTACCGTGTTATATTTTCTTTTAAATTATTTAATTTTTAAACTTTCACCAAAAGGGGATTATGGTGCTTTTGCTTAACTTTTAATTCGGAGCTGCCCGGGGATTCCGGCTTACTCCCTGGCCCGGTGGAATCAAGGGATGCGGGCCAAATTGCCGGTGTAATTGGTGATACCAAAAATTTTATAATTTTCTTCACTTTTAGTCGGGGCCTATTAAATTTTTCTTACGTTTTGGGGTGTCTCAGGCTAGGCTGCAGATAGGCCATGTAGTTGTTAATTTGTTAATTTTGGTATTCGTTGAGTTTGTTGTTCTTGTAGCTTTTGTGTATTTTGTTATTTATTTAAGTGCAAATTTTATATTGTGGCCTTCTGCCTATTTTATATTGTGGCCTTCTGCCGTTTTGATTTATTAAATGATGTTTCTTGTAATAAATTAGTTTCGCTCAGCTGCCGAGTTTTATTTTGGACCCTCCAACTGCCACCCGTGATCCCATCGCTCGACTTGTTTTGAGCCATCCCCCGGTTGGCACGCTTCCCAGCTTTGGTGGGGGGGATGGGTCTCAATTGGTAGCAGAGCGTGGTTGCCTAAAAAAAAAAAAAAAAAAAGAAAAAAAAAAAAAAAAAAAAAACCTAGGCAATCCGCTTGGTTACTTTGTTGAATGGGTTTCATGGGGGGATTGGAGTGGTCGGCAGTGGCTCGGTAGGCTGAGGGTTTAGTTCGTCTTGGACCCTGGAGTTGTCGTTTTTTGTGTACTGTTGAGAATTTTGTTTTGCGAGATGGCCTATCTGCAGAATGTTGCGCTCCTGGTCAAGGAGGAGTTGATTTTCGAATTGAGGTCGCGGGGTGTGACTCCGGAAGGGGATGTTTTGAATCTCCGGAGGTTGCTGCGGGAGCAGTTGTCCGCGGGTACGGCGGTGGATTGGTCTGACCTGCTGGAGGTTGGTGATGAGTTGGGGATTTGTAAACGGAAGGTGGAAGATTGGGAAGGGGTGTTAGAGGATTTGCAGTTGGAACCTCCAGTGGGTCGTGACCGGGCCTGCCGCCTTGCACGTCTGGGTCATCTGCTTGCCCGTTTAAGGCTGGTCAACCGGGCGCCGGGGTTGGAACCGTCGGATAGGGCGTGGATCTTGGAGAGTGTATCTAGGCTTGAGGAGATTTTTCAGGCACTCTCCGGTTCCACGACTCCTACGGGTCTGGGTCAGCGGCCTGCTTTCACACTGTCGCCTAACGTGTCGAGGCCGCAGGCTGAGACACCGGCTCTCACTGTGCCTGAGGTTCCTTCTGAGCCTGCAGGCGTTTCTGTTGAGGTTGCTTGTGGTTCGGCTCCAGCTGCCGTTCCTACTACTTCTTTGGGTTCTCCTGCTCTTCTGCAGCTGAGCTACCACAAGCTACCTAACCCTCTCACGCCCATGATCCAGAATCTCCCTGTGATCGATGGGATGGATCCTGAGGAGCTTCTTAAGTTTCTGGTGGCCTTTCTCAGACTTAGTGAGATGCCCGGCATGCAGGCTGGGGACTTGCTTCGTCTGGTTTTCCCTTATTGCAGAGGTCCCGTTGGGGAGTTGCTGAGTTCTGTCTTGGCCAGTGATGCCTCGGTGGACTCGTTCCATCGAGAGTTACTTTCGTCATTTCTTCCCATTCGACTCAGGGAGAGGATGGTCATGGACAGATTTTATCGGTCGCAGGGTAGGGGCGAGTCTCTGGCAGCCTATGTCTCTTCAGTCAAGGAAGCTCGTCAAGCGTTGCGCCTCACCCTTTCTGAAGCTGACACCGTTCGTGTCATCCTGGATGGCATTTCTCCCGAAGAACGGTGCAGATTGGTTTTTGCTGGTGTTCCTTCGACTTTTCGGGAGCTGCATCAGCTGTGCATTGTTTCGCGCAGCGTGCAGTTCTCAGACCAGCAAGGGAGGGATTCTGAGAGTCATCGTGCTCTCCCCACCCGTCGACCGGCTATGTCTGTAGGTGTGAGTCAGCCAGTGGAGGGTCGTGGTTCTCGGCCTCCGGTTGGGTGCTTTGCTTGTGGCCAACCTGGTCACATTCGACGTGACTGTCCACGTGCTCGAGGTCGTGGGGCGGGAAACGCTCAGCGCGGGGGGTTGCCTCCACAGTAGCTCCCCGCGTTGTTGCGACTGACCGTGGCCATTTGCCTCTGACACGTGCCCATAGCAGGAGTGTCGGGGATTTTTCGGGCCTTGCTGGCATGGCTTCCCTGGGACTTAGTGCGGTCACCTCGGTGTGTCCTGGCGTTTTTGTATCTTTTGGTGGTACGGTGTGTCGAGCCCTTCTTGATTCTGGTTCGGCATGCAGTATCATCAGCCTTTCTCTTTTTGAGTCCCTTGACGCCTTAGGACTTGTCAGGCACACCGAGCCTTCTTCTATTACGTGCTGGACGGCATCCCAAACTCCTCTACCTATAATTCTAAAGGCGTTTTTCCATTTTAAAATTGAAGGATTTTCCTGGAGGTGGGGTTTTCTTGTTGCCAAGGACCTGGCGGTTTCTTGTATCCTAGGGGCAGACTTCATTTCCAAAAGTGGTATGGTGCTTGACCTCCAGAAGCGCCAGATATTTTTCAAGTTTAATCGGCGAGTTTTGGTGCCCCTAGTAGGTGATTCTGACTGCCCTCCTGCAGTCAGAGAGGTGGGTTGTGAGCCCGAACAACCCAAGGTGGATCCGGTTGGTCATCTCCCCCCTGAGCAGGCGGAGGCCATTAGGAGGCTGTGTTTGCGGTTTCCTGATGTGCTTACGGCTGAGCTTGGGGTCACTTCTCTTCTGGAGTATGAGATCCACCTCACCGATTCTCAGCCAGTTAGAAGTCATCCGTACAAACTTGCTCCCCCAAAGATGGAGGTTATGAGGGCTATGATCGAAGATCTTCTGAGCAAGGGTGTGATTGAACCGTCTCGTTCTGCTTATGCCAGTCCAGCTTTTCTTGTGCCCAAGCCTAATGGTAAGTCTAGGCTTGTGATGGATTATCGGAGGCTCAACGCTAAGGTCGCTATTGACTCGGTACCTCTGCCTGATTTGCATTCTGCGTTTGATTGGTTCGGTAAGGCTAAGTTTTTCAGTGTTTTCGATTTGAACCAGGCCTACCATCAGATTCCATTGAAGAAGGAATCACGGCCTATGACTAGCTTCTGTGTTCCCTGGAATCTTTACCAGTTCACTAGGGTTCCTATGGGTCTTGCTGTGGGTGCCCAGACTCTTACTCGTCTGCTTGATTCCATCTTCCATGATGTGAAGTTCAAGTTTGTTTTCAATTACCTGGACGATCTTCTTTTCTACAGTGAGACTTTCGGGGAACACCTACAACATCTGGAGGAAGTTCTTAGTCGCCTCAAATCAGCTGGCCTTACCGTCAATCCAGAGAAAGTCACTTTTGCTCGTCCTGAGATTTCTTTTCTGGGTCATCTTATCTCTTCTCGAGGCGTCTGCATAGATCCTGCGAGGACCCAGGGCATTCGGGATTTTCCTCCTCCCAGAGATGCCAAGGGGATTGCCCGTTTTGTGGGGATGGTGAATTTTTACCGTCGCTTCATCCCTAACGTGGCCGAGCTTGCTGCCCCATTGAACGAGCTGCGTAAGAAAGGTGTCCCTTTTGTGTGGGGCCAAGCTCAGCAGACTGCCTTTGATGCTCTCAAGGAGGCTATCATGCAACCTCCTGTCCTGCGTATGCCTGATTTCAGCAGAGAATTTATTCTTCAGACTGATGCCTCCTCCTCCGCCATTGCTGCTGTTCTTTCTCAGGAGTTTGATGGGGTCAGGCAGCCCATCGCTTTTGCTTCGAGGACGTTGTCTCACCAGGAAAGGAAAGCTTCTTCCATCTATGAGTTAGAGTGTCTGGCTGTTGTCTTTGGTACGGACAAGTTTCGGCGTTTCTTGGAACACGCTGAGTTCTTGCTGGAGACGGACAATCAGGCACTGTCTTGGCTTCTTGCCCATCCCCGACAGCTTGGGAAAATTGGTCGCTGGGTGGTCAAAATTTCTGCTTTTAAGTTCCGAGTCCAACATCTTAGGGGTACCCAGAATGTCATCGCGGATGCTCTTTCCCGCATGTACCACGAACCCAGTGATCCACCGACTGAGGCTGTTGCTCAGTGTGGTGCTGTTCTTCTGGATTTTCCTCTGGCTTTTGACGACCTACTGTCCCATCAACAGAAAGATCCTGAGCTGTCAGTCATCTTAGGTGAGCTTCAAGAGGGAGGTGCCCACCCTCCCTATTTTCTGTCCAAAGGGGTACTCTGTTGCCGTCCTCGACAGAGGGGTGAACCCCGTGTAGTGCTGCCTAGTCATCTAGTACCGATGGTCTTTCAGTATTATCACTCTTCCCTTGTGGGCGGTCATCTTGGCATTCATAAGACCATCGCTAAGATTCGTAGGTATTTCATCTGGAAGGGCATGGACCGGGATGTTGCTGGCAGAGTGCGGGCCTGTCACCTGTGCTCTCTCAGCAAGCCTAGTCAGAATGCAAGGTTAGGGTTGTTATCTTCTGAGGTGGCCGAGCGTCCTTTTGAGAAGGTGTTCATCGACTACGTGGGTCCTTTTCCCCGTAGCAAGTCAGGTAGCTCCTACCTACTTGTTTGTGTGGATGCTTTCTCGAAGTTCGTTTGGCTTTTCCCACTTCGGAGTGCCACGGCTAAGCTCACCATCCGTGCTCTCCAGTCCCAACTCTTCCAGCACTTTGGTGTGCCTTCCACTCTTGTGTCCGACAACGGTAGCCAGTTTACCTCCCATGAGTTTCGTAGGTTTTGTTTTGGCAATGGTATCAGGCATGTGACTACCTCTCCGTATTACCCACAGCCTTCTCATGCAGAGCGGTTCAACCGCAATCTTCGGTCTGCCCTTATTACTTTCCATGCTGAGAAGCAGAACACCTGGGATGAGAGTCTCTCTTGGCTCCAGCTTGCCTTTAATTCTTCCAAGCATGAGAGTCACAATGCCACTCCCTTCGAGATTCTACATGGCTACCCTCCTAACAACCCTTTGTCCAACTTGTGGAGGCTAGAGGATCTTCTACCTACGCCAGGTGCCACTGACGTAGTGTCCACGTGGCGGGCTGCTCGGCGCAACCTGCTACGTGCTAGAGAGAGAGTGAGGAGGAGGTATGATAAGGGTCGTACTCCTAACCCTTTTCAGGTTGGAGATCTGGTGCTTTGTCAGGCTCACCCGGTCAGTTCGGCCGCGGAACGAAGAGCTGCAAAGTTGTGCTATCGGTGGTCTGGTCCCCACCGCATCGACAGGTTTTTGTCACCGGTGACTGCTCTGCTGGTTGATCCCCAGTCAGGCAGGGTGTTTAGGAAAGCCCATGTGTCCCAGCTTAAGGCTTTCCGGGGGACGGTTGGTCCAGGAGTTGGTGTTCCTGGGGGTTTCTTGGGGCAAAGAGATTGATCACCTCTGCGCCCTAGGTGGCTGTTCTGAGAGAGTCTTTCTTTCTCTCTTTTTTCTTGTCGGGCCCGACAGTCAGGGTAGTTTGTTCCCTGTTCGAGGGGTTTCCCCTCTTAGTTTCTCTTGGACGTCCTTGGAACACCACTCTTCGGCGGTCTTCGTCTTCTCTTGGTTCCCTGAGGTACCGAGTTTGCTCCCCTGCCTGGGTGTGTTGAGGTTTGCAGAGGGAGGTTGTACCGGGTCTTGGACCGGTACAGGTTTTTTTTTCGTCATTGTCTGCCAGGCTGCCTGAGATTCGTTTTTGCCCTGCGTTTCGCGTTGTTGGTAGCCGTTGGCCCAGTTCCGTTTCGTTCCGGTTTCCAGCAGCTTCGGTCCGGTTGACCGGCTTCTAGATTGTTCGAGTAGTTCTAGTTTCTCTGGAGCCTTCGTCTTTCAGGTTGGCCGTCATTTTGTCTTTGGCTCTGCCTGCTGAGATTACTATGTTCGGCTGAGAGACTCCAAAACTCCAGGGTCCTCGAGTGGGACGTTCAGCCCTCGGCCTGCCGTCCGGGGATTGTCGACCATCTGCTCTGCTAGCCTGGCCTGAGGACCATGCTGGAGCCTGTTTCGCCCGCTACCCTCTCTACAGCTTTGGGTAGAGTTCTTCAGTCCTCAGGTCAGTTCTGTCCATTTTTTTTTCCCGGCGGCTGAGCTGAGGGGTTCTGGTGATATTAAAGAAAAAAAAGAAATAAAAAGAAAAAATCATGAAATATAAAAGAAGAAAAAAAAACAAATGTTTATGGAACTGTTTAATTTGTGGCCTAGGCCTAAACGGGAACAGTGATTGATGAAACAGCCATGGGGACTTATATTTTTTTTATTTACTTAAAAAGAAAAGCTTTAAAAATACATAAAGAATATTTTTGATGTTAATATCTATTTATATTTATTGTTAGTTATTTAATTAGGTTTATTTGTTGTTATATCTTTTAGATTTTATAGTTGTTAGGTCCCTATGGTTAAGTTATGTTATTTATTTATATGTTTAGGCCTAGTGATTGTTATTTATATTTTTCGTTCATTGTATTATGGAGGTCGTGAAGTGACTTTTTACTAAAACGGTACCGTGTTATATTTTCTTTTAAATTATTTAATTTTTAAACTTTCACCAAAAGGGGATTATGGTGCTTTTGCTTAACTTTTAATTCGGAGCTGCCCGGGGATTCCGGCTTACTCCCTGGCCCGGTGGAATCAAGGGATGCGGGCCAAATTGCCGGTGTAATTGGTGATACCAAAAATTTTATAATTTTCTTCACTTTTAGTCGGGGCCTATTAAATTTTTCTTACGTTTTGGGGTGTCTCAGGCTAGGCTGCAGATAGGCCATGTAGTTGTTAATTTGTTAATTTTGGTATTCGTTGAGTTTGTTGTTCTTGTAGCTTTTGTGTATTTTGTTATTTATTTAAGTGCAAATTTTATATTGTGGCCTTCTGCCTATTTTATATTGTGGCCTTCTGCCGTTTTGATTTATTAAATGATGTTTCTTGTAATAAATTAGTTTCGCTCAGCTGCCGAGTTTTATTTTGGACCCTCCAACTGCCACCCGTGATCCCATCGCTCGACTTGTTTTGAGCCATCCCCCGGTTGGCACGCTTCCCAGCTTTGGTGGGGGGGATGGGTCTCATCATCTAAACTGACTGCGGGATATCAATTTTTCGTAATACAAACTCTGGAATCTAGTGAACATATCGTAAAAATATTGTTTTGTCCCTGTGAATATTATCCTATGGAAAGTATTGTGAATTCAGGTATAACTTGATGTGTTCTGGTTCACAGTGGTCAAAACAGCACATGTCTTTCTTGATGTTATTTTTTCTGTCTGTATGAAAAGCTAAAACAACGTGACACGGTTTTTCCAGTTGCAAAGAAGTTTTTATTGTCCATGACTGCTCTGACGTTAGGGGGAGAATGGGATATTTGTGCATTTCCCACGATCTGAACGGTATGTAAACGGATTTGACCTTTTCAATTAATCGCAACAACTTTAGGCGAAAAGTATCGGAAACTGTGATGTGTGGCATCCGTCAATATACACTGTTAATTATGTGGGTGAAAAAAGTTGCATCTGAATTTATGATTGCGTTTGCGTTTGACCCGGCTCGTAATAAAATCAGTTCTTGTTTTACATTTACTAGAATTCTACAGTAATCCTCTGCAAAGCCAATAACATTTTCTGAGGTATCGAGAAAGAGAAACTCATTGTTTTCTCAGTCTTCCTGGGTTTGTACCAACAAGAGTTTCTGTAAGATTCCATTTCACCATTTTGTATTGACCATATGTTTTTTATCGTTGACGTTATGCCTACGTTTTTGCTGCGATCTGTCTTTACACCGCTTATTTCGAAACAAATATCATGAAAGGGATTGGCCATTGCGTTGTTTATCAGTGAAACGTCATGCGCTTTTTTACTGATCAATGTTTTCGAAATGCGAAGTGTACTGTCAAATGGAGCTATAATAATATCTTGTTGAGCAATCGGTATTCGTATCTCGTTGTTGTGTTTGAACATGGAAGAGGTGTAAGGCTTATGGAATAAAATGCCATGCTGGTTATAATTTCGCTGTGTTCAGCAGGGCTTTCTATATCCAACATAGTCACTGTCTAAGGTTTAAATCCTAGACTCCTCAATAATTTAATGCTGATTGGTGATAATCTCTTGCTGACAAAACATTTTGCATAATGATCGGTTTTATTGGATTTTATTGACCCGTGCTTAGTATTTCTATTGTTGTTGGACTTTTCTACATTAGTTTTAAATTGTGGAACTCTTACAATTTTATTGCTTGTAATGTTTGATGGCGTAAATATTAATCCAATGATGAAATTTGTTTCAAATGCACATGAAGTGAAACTATCTCATTTCTAAGGTTAATCAGTCTGTTGTCTTGGTCTTTTAGTGAAACTGTAATATTAGTTATGCTGTGAACGTTTACTGGTAGATAAATGATTGTATTGGGTATCTTTACGATCTTGAATCCTGGCGCTACTATTGGATAAAATTTGTCAATTACGTGAGTCTTTCTACCGTTATCAAAAGATCCACGCACAATGTTGCATTCAACACAAATCACGTTGACTTTCACAATATCAACAGGATTTTCAGAAACATGTGTCTTGTTTCGTTCATAATTTTCCTGATAGAAACCTAAGAGTGTATTTAATGAAGTTTAATAAGTTTAATGAATGAAGTTTTGTAAAATCAATGGATTCACTGCACAACGTTTCAGCTTTGAGAGTGTTAATGTTTGCTTTTAGACTACAAGTCGCTCCTTCGACATGGTTCTTTATAAAATATTCCAGATCTTCTATTTCAGAAGCACCTTCATCAATCGTTATATATTCTGAGCCGCTGTAGAATGTGTCATTAACGTTTATTCAATATTGGGTATTGAGTTGTACGTTGATATGTCAATGAGACAGAATCCCTACTCTCCAATACTCACGTCGATTGGAGGAAACACGTTGCAAGGCAATGTTGGTCCTGCTCCACTAAGACAAACATTATTACTTAAAAACTCGAGAAACTTGTAACCACATACGACCGAATTGAAATATTGTTTTAAGCCGGGGGACGGGGCGGGTCGGAGCGGCAATCCTTTTGAGAACATTGAAGTCATGGGGCGAGGTAGTGTTTGGGAACCTCGTAACACTTGCGGTGTATTCCGTTGAACAGCCAATGAGAAGACTTAGGACGGTAAAACTTGACATATGTGATATTTAAACATTGTGCAATTGAAGAAAAATAATAAAATACGAATTAAAAGTTTTCTTAATTAGCATAGTACATGTTGGTAGATGCATTTAATACAATAATAATATAAACTGAACATTGCACTTATTATTTTATTTTTTTTTTTTATGAAATTTGCATTGTGTGACGTTCACTTGTGTATTGAAATAAAATTGCTAAACTATTATTAAATTGCTCAAATAAGATGTTCTGCTCATTTTGGTTTTTTATTAATTTAATGCATTTTCAATTACTTGAGTATCCACTGACCTAATTGGGTAGCTCGTGATCAACTTGTGGCAGGCACACAGATCAACTTGGGTAGTCATCGTGATGGACTTAACTAGCACTTATGATCAACATGGCTAATACTAATAATCAACTTGTGTAGTACCCGTAATAAACTTGGCCATCCACCGTCATGGACTTGGCTAGCACTTGTGGCTAGTCAATTTTGGGTCAAGTAGACCACAGGTGCTAACCAACGTAATCCCTGGTGATTACACAAGTTCAGTTCACCAAGGGTGCTACTCAAAGTAATTATGGGTGGCTACCTAAATTGACCGTGTTCTACCTAAATAAAGATTATTAGAGGTCCTACTTAAGTTGACCACAGGCTCTACTCAAGGTAATTACCGGTGGCTTCTCAAGTTGACCATGGGTCCTACGCAAAGTAATCACAGGTACTATCCGAGTTGACAATGAGTGCTACCCAAGATAATCACAATTATTACCCTCAAGTTGACCACTAGTGCTACTCAAAGTAATGACTGATAATACCTAAGTTGACAAAAGTAATCCCAAACGTAATTACAGGTACTACATAAGATGACCACGGATACTACTCAAGGTAATCAGGTGTGTCTACCCAAATTGACCATAGTTGTTACCAAAGGTAATCATAGATGCTATAGAAGTTGGCCATGGCTGACTACTGATCTGTTGATCTGGTTGACCCGAATATTGAGGTGAAGAGGGAGCTGAGCTTTTTATTTATGATGCGCCAGTCACTCATGATTTCTATCACGGCTCACTAGATCTGGTTGAACCGAATATTGAGCTGAAGGAGGAAAGTACTCAAAACATTGTCTTGTTAATTAAAAAACATTTCTTACTTGTTGTTTACAAGTCAATAATTAAACACCAGATCATTCAAACTATAAAATTGGCATTTTATATATATATCGTATGGTTTGTATCAGCTACCAAATATTAATTTTTAAAAAGCTGTGAGATTATATTTGAATCAAGATCCAAAAGTCATGTTGCATATTAATAAAAATAAAAACTGTATTATTATTGGCAGAATTAAAATAGTATAACAAAGTAGTTTATAAAGTAATTTATAAAGATTTAAGTTAATTTGGCCACTGAAACGAAAAGAAAATAATAGTAAAGAAAAACTTTTAATAAGAAATACAAATTTAATACACTTTCAAAATAAAACATAACTAAAAACACAGTTATGTATATTTAAACTAAATGAAATTTTCTATCAACATATAGAAAATAAGAATAATTGAATACATCAATAACATGACAATGAGATGATTGGCATGAAATATAATCAGTCAGCTGATTGAAAAGGAAGGATAAATTAAATAAAGAACCAGAATTGGTGCCAAAATGGCGATCAGCTGTGATTGATTCATCAGGCAAGTGTTATAAATATGGAGGGGAGTGAGCTGTTTGGAGAAAGAAGAAATAGAAATGATCTGATGTTAATGACCCGAATGAACCAGCTCATCACGTCAGTGATCTGAGCTGTATGAGCCGGATCCTGTAAAAGACCCGTTTTGCCCATCACTAATATATAGCGTATGGTTTTTTGTCAGCTACCATTTTTTTTTAATTTTAAAATAAGTTAAAAGCTGTATTTAACTTGGAAAAATTCCAAAAGTCACTAGATATTAATAGAAATAAAAATGTAAAGAGATCTCCTATCACAGAGATAAATCCAGTCCATCAAGCCATTTAAGACCTGCCTCACTGATTCTATTTATGCTAGCTAATCTCTCTGTAAAACAGCCCAAGAGGCACTCTGAAACTATGTGATCCATTGTTTGGATAGAATCTCCACAATAACATGACTGATCTACTGTCAATCCCCATTTGTATTTCCAGTAGTTACATCTGCCTACTCTAGTTCGGAACCGATTCAACAATGTCCACTCCCTACGAGGGAGGTTCATCCCACCTACAGGTATTGACGGATCGTTAATAAGAAACTTATTACGTCCATCAAAACTGTTCCACGTTATGGCCCAGCTAGTATTGGGTGAGAAATTTGATCTGCTCAACTGAAAATCAGTACGTAGAGGTGGTCTTCGAGATTTTAAGCGACCGTTCTGACGTGGAAGATCCTTGGTAATGGAGATCTTGGTAAGCATTCAAGATCTTATTGAATTCTTTAAGTAGTGCCTCCTGACGTCTTTCTCTGGAGGAGCTATATTACACAGCATTGGAAGCCAAGGTAGTGGAGTTGCCATGAGAGTACCAATAATAGCTCTCATAGTTCTATTAAGTTGGACATCAATCGTTTTTGTATGTGCGCTATTTAGCCATACGGGAGCACTGTATTCAGCAGCTGAATAAACCAGTAACAAAGCAGTAGTACGCAGGATGTGTCGGTTGGCTTCCCAAGTTGTTCCAGCAATATGATGTAGTACATTTGGCCTGGTTTTAATTTTAGTTGCTGTTTTTTGAAGATGGCTTTTAAACGTCAATGATCGATCTAACGTTACTCCCAGGTACTGTGGATGATCATTGTGGTGGAGTTTTGCACCATTTGGAAACACGTTTAATTTTCAATAAGTTAGTAGATTACTTAGGTGGAAGCAGATTACTTCAGTTTTTGATGGATTAGGATTCAGTTTCCAGGTTCTAAAATATTCTTTGAGGGTTGCAAGATCATTTGTGAGTGTTTCTGCAGTAGCTGTGAAGTCCTTGTGTTGATAAGCTACAGCAATATCGGCCCATCACTAGCTGTTAGCAATGAAAGACGTTTATTAAAAGTATACTTTCCAGTCACGCTATCCTATTTAACGATGTACCTGATACAACCAGTTGACTTTGCTTTTTCTAGTACAGATTTTGTATTACATCTAAATAATGTTTGTAAGTTGGGTATAAGTTACTACTAATAAAAATCTTATTTTATCATAGTATATATATCTACAGCTGATTGGCACATTACTCTCATATTGACAGAGGTTGTGAGCTGTATTTGGATAAGTAGACAAATTTCCAAATAATTTTTGGATATATTCATTCCAATTCCAAATAATATTTTACATTCATTTTAATTAAATGAAAGTAAAATAGGGAGAAAAGTTAATCATGTACATTTTTAAAGGATAAAAAAGTGCTACAAATGATAAATTGATTCTCTCAATAATTAAAATATGCCAAACAACTTTCAGCCTGATGGGTTGAAGGTTAACATCCTTATTTTTAATTTATTTACTTAGAAAACAATTAAATCCACCCAGTTCTGGGAACCGAGCCTCATGTATTGAACAGGTCGCAGATGGCGGATAGGGAACGCTCCATAAGATATGTTTGACATCTGCGAATAAGTGGTACCTGGAATAAGCAGTCCCGGACCGAGGCGGCAGCAACTAAAGGGCGTGGGAGGGTGATCTGTGATGGGATCACACTCAGCCGACAACCCACCTACCCTCCTAGGAAAAACACAAAGTTACGGAAAAACAATCCATGCCTCGGATACAGGACGGATTACAAGGAACGAACTTCAGCTAACGATCAGGACTTTGAGACTAGGTATATGGAATGTGAGGACTTTAACAGTACCAGGAGCCATTGACATCCTATCAGAAGAGCTGAGTAAATATGAGATGGCCCTTGTGGCTCTACAAGAAACACGAAGGCCAATAGTATGTAAGCTAAATACCAAACATTATATAGTCTATTGTAGAGAAAAGAAGTTACCAAAGAGGAGTAGGTTTTGTTGTAAACAGAAAGATTGAAAGTGGTGTAATATGTTTTGAATCCAAAGAAGAAAGACTATGTAAATATTTGGCTGCATGATAAACAAACTATCTTTGTCAGAAAATATCTCCACATAGACAGGTCACTTCCTAATCAGCACATGAAAAGAGACAGATAACATTAATGAATAGGAATTCCCATTCAAAGGCACTGAATTAATGCTCATAGGCATTTAATTCATGCATTCAGTTTTTGTTCAAAAGTGAAGTCCAGTGTACTTTCCACCTGAGCTCCACCTGTTTATCTTGACCCTTTCTTATCACTTCCTGTACCTGATAACAACTCCCTTGACAAGATTCCTTCCTGTTTACAACTAATCTCATATTCTGAAGATAATTATACTTTTAGTTTTATTGTGTATGCATAAAAAAAACATGTTTTATGGTGAATTTAAGATATTAGTATTTATTTATTTGTTTAAACATGTATTTAATAATATATAGATTGCATTAAAAAAACCTAGGGATTTGAATTGAAGAATGCTTTTTAGATTATATTTTATGTCAGCACTAAACAACATGAGTCTTGAGCATTTTTGTTTTAAAATAGTTGAATCTAAAATTTTTTTACAAAATCTACATTTTAATGTTTTAAACTGCATTGGCTTAGTTTATATTTACTAACTCAAAAATAGTGTATTATTTGAAATTGAAAACAAAATATATACTGTAGTTTCTAAAAACATCTATGGTATTATTGGCTGTATTGTTTTCTATGAATATGAGTAGCAATTATATTTTTTTAAATTCAGTCTGGATCACCCATTATGAACTACTAAGTTAAACAATTGGTAACTATTAAGTCACTAATTAAGTTAAGAACTACTAGTTCTTAATAGTGAATAACTATGTGTTTTTTTTCAATTATTAATTATATCATTATTTGTTGTATGTAATCTTTGATGTACTACAGTTATATCAACCTCTTAAATTTAGCTGTGATAATTTCATTCAATTGTGTTGTAATTACCCTTAAAGCGCCGAGTAATTGTTTGTAATTTTTTAATTAACGCTCGATTGTTTTGTATTTATAGTTTTTGTTTTCTCTAAAGTTATATTTTTTTCTATTTTAACCAGTTTATTGCTAGGCTGAAAAAATAAATATAACTATAAAACACATTTTTATACATCAAAATCGTCTGAGTTAGTCATTGTGAAAATATTTACAATCCAACATAATACAACTAGACTTATTATTAATTTTTTATTTAATAATAAAATTAATTAATTTAATTGAAAAAAATATACAGTAAAGAGCAAATTATAACAGTTGTTTACTCAAACAAGGTTAGTAATTACATTCGGAACACACAACAAAAAAGCGACTAAGCTCTGAGCAGCGTGTCGTCTGTCTTCACGTTCCGCATATATACACATAGAGCGCTAGCGGTAACTATGAAAATGGTAGTGATTAGTAAAAACTTCATATTTATTACAGTCGTTGCCTAGTAATGAGTTCATATGATTCATAACCGAATAACAACCTAAAAATAGTGTTAACCTTGAACCATAGAGCTCGCTGTTGCGTATTTAATTTAATCTAAGTTTATAAATATCGACTAGCGTAAATATATGGATACCGCCTTAAGGGCAATTGTACACACGTACATATGTTCGGATTCCTCGTTTTAAGAGTTAATAAGTTTTATTACTAAACCAGACCTAAAATGGCGGGTTATTTTTTAATTTTCTCTAGTCTTATAAGTTTTGTAATTTCCTCAAGGAAAGTTTCAATTAAATTCTTCAGTGTAGCATACTAATTTAAGCATTACATTCTATATAGCAAAATGTTATAGGTTTCAAAAACTCAAAATAAATATGTTCTTTGTAAAAAACGTGTAAAGAATTATACCCTGAGAATAATAAAATGTTAAAAATTCTATAATTTTGGTAATACGTCATTTATTGATTTTTTGGGTGAGTTATGTTTCACATTGGGTAAATTCCCAAAATATTTTGAGAATACAATACAACCTCGGTTATCCAGCCTAATGTGGCGAAGGTCACGCCAGATAAAACATAAATCATAAATAACTTGGTTTTATTGGAGAAACACGTTTAGTAACTGATAAAAGACAGCACACGTAAGCGGAGCGCCTACAATTGCATGTGACGCAACGCGCTCTGCAGCAATTGTATTGAAACAAACTATGTATTCGTTAGTGGTGAGTGGGTGGGTTAGTACCATTGACAG
>JAQJVL010005744.1:0-33173 GCA_035578905.1 Stictocephala bisonia | reverse complement strand
TTCTTCAAGACAACGTGATAGGCTAATTTTTTCATAAAAGGGGCCCCCTCTTCACTCCTCACCTAGTCCAGTTGCATGGCCTTGCGCTCAGACTAATTGTTCAGTGAGAAATCTCAGTTAACTCATTTTTGTGAGAAGCAGTTAATTGAATTTATTTGGAGCATTATATGTCACGAATATATTTACTTTAATCCACAACATTCTGTAAAATGCATATTTTCTTTTATTTGTTACTAAATCATATAATTTTGTTTTTTAATTGAACATGATTTTTGTGTTGGAGAATTTCTGTGAGCGAAATGTTTTATTGGACTTATCACAACAAATACTTTCATATCTAATTTATGACAGATATGTAAAAAACCATGTCTGTAAGGAGTTGCACAACCTATTGACAACAAAACAATGATGCGCTGACTACTTCAAATATGAGGCTCCAATTCTCCACTATAAATGTATAGTAAGTCTAATATTTTCTTTTTGGTGCAAGCAAAAATTTGGTCATGCTAGGAATAATTATACATCGACTACTTACTGTGGGAATATAGTTTAACTTTTGGGCCCCAGATCGTAGTGACTAATGAGTGCGTAGCAAATAGATATATGAAAGCCAGAGCTCACGAAGACTGCAGTCGCTACTAGAGTCATGTACAGCGCCACTGCCATGGCTCTGAGAATTCTATCCAACAATTGCATGCGCCCTGGACAAGTTGTTCATGGTAGAGTATACCGATGGGGATGGAAAGCACCAAGCCAATGTCCAAGCACTTAAATACCAACACCCGTGCCCTTCTCCCTTTAACAAAAACACTCAATAAACATTTAACATCACTTGCATGCACTCTTGGATGAGTTGTTCCTTGGTAGAGTTGGACATTGGAAAAAGGAAAGCACCACAGCCAATGTCCGAGCACTTACTACCCAACCACTTTTGCCCTTCTCCCTTCAACAAAAACACTCAAGGTCAGTACTATCACTGATTTAACACTTGGACGAGTTGTTCATGGTAGAGTTTGGACATTGGAAAAGGAAAGCACCAAGCCAATGTCCGAGCACTTACTACCAACACCTGCTCTCTTCCCCTACAACAGAAACACTCAAGGTCATGTACTATCACTGATAGCACTTGGACAGTTGTTCATGGTAGAGTTGAATATTGGAAAGGGAAGCACCAGAGCCAATATCCAAGCACTTACTACCAACACCTGTGCCCTCTCACTAAAAAAAAACACACTCAAGGTCATGTACATATATTAAAATTGCTTGTGCAATTATATCCAACACTGGGAAAATCATATTTTTTGGGTAGAAAATTTCAATAAAAAGGGGAGAAGAACCAATTCAGTATCAAATTATTTACAATAACATTGTCCCCTTTTTTCTTAGTAGGCTCTTATGTTAAACATAACAATGCATTTTGAAAACTTGATTGTTTGCCAAAAGCCTCCTTATTTAGTAATTTTATGGTTGTGTCTAAGACCCTTATAAAAAAATAATCTGAGAAGAACCATTATGTTTTAAAAAATACATTACAGTATAGCAAAACTTACGCTGTACAGTAAAAGTTCCAACATTGTGACAATGTTGCCTGAGAATATACAAGTAAAACGATTGTTATTGAGAAAGGGAATAACCTGCAGATGTTTACATCAAATAAAAACTGAACTTTGTTTATTCTATCAGAAAAGTTTTGCTCCGCATAAAGTAGAGAATTGCATGACTTCATTTTTTTATTCATTTAAGGCTACATTAACAGTTTATCCCATTCAATTGTTATTATTATTACTGAAAATTGAAAAACATTAGACTCAGTAATTTTTACAAGTGAATATATTTTTCTTCAACACAGATCATCAGATATTTTTATTGTTTTTTTACAGATTTTCCGAAATTTTTTAAAAAAACAACAGTACTATGTTGTGTTGACGATAGTACTAAGTATACTTTTACCCAACCCTGTACAGTAGTTAACACCACCCCACGTTGACGATAGTACTAAGTATACTTTTACCCAACCCTGTACATAGTTAACACCACCACCACGTTGACGATAGTACTAAGTATACTTTTACCCAACCCTGTACATAGTTAACACCACCCCACGTTGACGATAGTACTAAGTATACTTTACCCAACCCTGTACATAGTTAATCGTAGAAGTACTACCCCCCTGTACATAGTTAAACACCACCCCCGTTGACGATAGTACTAAGTATACTTTTACCCAACCCTGTACATAGTTAACACCACCCCACGTTGACGATAGTACTAAGTATACTTTTACCCAACCCTGTACATAGTTAACACCACCCCACGTTGACGATAGTACTAAGTATACTTTTACCCAACCCTGTACATAGTTAACACCACCCCACGTTGACGATAGTACTAAGTATACTTTTACCCAACCCTGTACATAGTTAACACCACCCCACGTTGACGATAGTACTAAGTATACTTTTACCCAACCCTGTACATAGTTAACACCACCCCACGTTGACGATAGTACTAAGTATACTTTTACCCAACCCTGTACATAGTTAACACCACCCCACGTTGACGATAGTACTAAGTATACTTTTACCCAACCCTGTACATAGTTAACACCACCCCACGTTGACTATAGTACTAAGTATACTTTTACCCAACCCAGTACATAGTTAACACCACCCCACGTTGACGATAGTACTAAGTATACTTTTACCCAACCCAGTACATAGTTAACACCACCCCACGTTGACTATAGTTATAAGTATACTTTTACCCAACCCAGTACATAGTTAACACCACCCCACGTTGACTATAGTACTAAGTATACTTTTACCCAACCCTGTACATAGTTAACACCACCCCACGTTGACGATAGTACTAAGTATACTTTTATCCAACCCTGTACATAGTTAACACCACCCCACGTTGACGATAGTACTAAGTATACTTTTACCCAACCCTGTACATAGTTAACACCACCCCACGTTGACTATAGTACTAAGTATACTTTTACCCAACCCTGTACATAGTTAACACCACCCCACGTTGACGATAGTACTAAGTATACTTTTACCCAACCCTGTACATAGTTAACACCACCCCACGTTGACGATAGTACTAAGTATACTTTTACCCAACCCTGTACATAGTTAACACCACCCCACGTTGACGATAGTACTAAGTATACTTTTACCCAACCCTGTACATAGTTAACACCACCCCACGTTGACGATAGAACTAAGTATACTTTTACCCAACCCTGTACATAGTTAACACCACCCCACGTTGACGATAGTACTAAGTATACTTTTACCCAACCCTGTACATAGTTAACACCACCCCACGTTGACGATAGTACTAAGTATACTTTTACCCATCCCTGTACATAGTTAACACCACCCCACGTTGACTATAGTACTAAGTATACTTTTACCCAACCCTGTACATAGTTAACACCACCCCACGTTGACGATAGTACTAAGTATACTTTTACCCAACCCTGTACATAGTTAACACCACCCCACGTTGACGATATTACTAAGTATACTTTTACCTAACCCTGTACATAGTTAACACCACCCCACGTTGACGATAGTACTAAGTATACTTTTACCCAACCCTGTACATAGTTAACACCACCCCACGTTGACGATAGTACTAAGTATACTTTTACCCAACCCTGTACATAGTTAACACCACCCCACGTTGACGATAGTACTAAGTATACTTTTACCCAACCCTGTACATAGTTAACACCACCCCACGTTGACGATAGAACTAAGTATACTTTTACCCAACCCTGTACATAGTTAACACCACCCCACGTTGACGATAGTACTAAGTATACTTTTACCCAACCCTGTACATAGTTAACACCACCCCACGTTGACGATAGTACTAAGTATACTTTTACCCAACCCTGTACATCGTTAACACCACCCCACGTTGACTATAGTACTAAGTATACTTTTACCCAACCCTGTACATAGTTAACACCACCCCACGTTGACGATAGTACTAAGTATACTTTTACCCAACCCTGTACATAGTTAACACCACCCCACGTTGACGATAGTACTAAGTATACTTTTACCCAACCCTGTACATACTTAACACCACCCCACATTGACGATAGTACTAAGTATACTTTTACCCAACCCTGTACATAGTTAACACCACCCCACGTTGACGATAGTACTAAGTATACTTTTACCCAACCCTGTACATAGTTAACACCACCCCACGTTGACGATAGTACTAAGTATACTTTTACCCAACCCTGTACATAGTTAACACCACCCCACGTTGACGATAGTATTAAGTATACTTTTACCCAACCCTGTACATAGTTAACACCACCCCACGTTGACGATAGTACTAAGTATACTTTTACCCAACCCTGTACATAGTTAACACCACCCCACGTTGACTATAGTTATAAGTATACTTTTACCCAACCCTGTACATAGTTAACACCACCCCACGTTGACGATAGTACTAAGTATACTTTTACCCAACCCAGTACATAGTTAACACCACCCCACGTTGACGATAGTACTAAGTTTACTTTTACCCAACCCTGTACATAGTTAACACCACCCCACGTTGACGATAGTACTAAGTATATTTTTTAAATAAATTTGCAGGAGTTTGATTCATGTTAATTCGTTGCACGTATTTCCAAAACAAACGATGCTAACTGAAACAATTCATACTACGCTCTTTAATGTACATGGAAAGAGGATATTTATATATAGACATATCTCATGTTTAGTGTCTCTTAGACAACTCTAACATGTGTTGATGATGACTCCAACAAGCAGACTTCACGATATCAAGAAAAATACAGTGGAAATAGAGATTCTGATATGGGACAGCCCGTAAGAGTCGTAAATGGTTTTACAAGTTACTACTGGAAAAATAAGTGGAACATGACAAATGATTTGAGGAGTCGTGTGATTGAGGAGTCGAAGTTCAAACTATTGATTACATAGGAATGATTTACGATTGTGTTCTTTTTAGGTAAGATTAGCTGGTCTTCCTTCAATTGGAGAAGCAGTTTAAATGGTTGTGAAACCTGGACGTAGCTCTGTGACGGGAGATCAGTATTTAAACACTAAGACTCTTGTACTTTAGACTCTACCTTTTTTAGATTTAAAATTTTTTATCTTTCTTTTATACTTCTCCTTTTCTTTGTATGAACCTTATTTAAGATAAAAATATCTGAAGAAAGTACCAATATGGGTACATGTTTACTCTTCCGTTCTACGTTAAAACTTGTATTATCTTGGAATCCGTCGTAAAGGGAGGCGCAGAACAAGAACAAAGGAAGTTTTCGGTATTATTTGGTCGTCAGGAACCATAGGAATACAATCACAGTTCTGTCAGAAAGTAAACAAACTTCCATCACTCACAAGACTGAAATAACATGACAGAAAACTATGTCACAAGCTTCTGTCAACTATATATCTATGCCATTTATGATTTGATATTTTACTTTGCTTTTTAAAATTGTTATAAATAATTGTACTTTAACGCCATTTGATATTAATAACGTTCTTTTTGAAGGAATTTAAAAACCCTAAGTACATAGGGTGGGTGTGCAGTCAGTAGTGAGTGAATGATTGAGTATTTATAATTTGTTGTGATGTATATTTTATGTGTACCTTTTTATAAGAACCTTCTGTGAACTTAGATGTAAGATTGTAGTACATGGATTAATTTTACACTCATTCGTTCTATTCTCTTTAATCTGCGAGCGTGACGAAGCAAGCTGCTTGGAGATCAACACACCACCTATATGAAATACATACACAGATAAATACATTATTAATAGAATATGAAACGTCCATAAATAAATATATTACATTGGAAGTTTGCAAGATTTTGTTCTTGTAAACCTGTAACATTATTTACAGAACGTAAATCGTAGACGTAGGGAATATTTAAATTAACTAAGTTTATTCATGGCATAAAACGCCAAGTTTGACACTTTATTACAGACGCTAAAATACAACGGCGTTGAACTGGTGAAATAGCTACTCGGCTGTCACGCGGTTGTTGCGGCTCTCATACGGAAGGCGCTGGTGGTTCATTGCTTTCATTGATTTATTTTTATCCGATATCATAAAATATGACCAACGATTGTGGACCAATCTTAAGTAATTTCTTACACAGAAGTTCACTGTGTAATTGAAATAATATTTTAAGATATTGTAGCTTTTCAAAAGAGTAACTGATTAAATTATGAATGTAAATTATCCTTAGGACGAAACAAATTTATGTCACTACCGTGTTTTGCTGCAGGTTTTTTCACGCAAGATGCATGTACTTTCTCAAGTTCTTAGTGCATCAAACTCTGATTTACTATTTAACCGATTATATTCGGAAATATGAAGCTATGAAATTTAATTTTTATTTCAATATATTTTAAACTTTTCTTTTAAAAATATTTTCTTTTTACATATAGTACACTCACTAAATTAAATACTTGAATTCATTGCAACGTGTCAATTAGTTATTTATAAGATTACTCATTGCCTTCGGTTCTAGTGCCACTGTGTGTGATTTTAGGTGGCCGTTTCCCAAACCGGCAAGTCACCACTGGGAAGTCGACAGGCCCTAACCGCCAAGTCACCACTGGGAAGTCGACAGGCCCAGACCGCCAAGTCACCACTGGGAAGGCGACAGGCCTAGACTGCCAAGTCACCACTGGGAAGTCAACAGGCCCAGACCGCCAAGTCACCACTGGGAAGGCGACAAGCCCAGACCGCCAAGTCACCACTGGGAAGTCGACAGACCCAGATCGCCAAATCACCACTGAGAAGTCGACAGGCCCAGACCGCCAAGTCACCACTGGGAAGTCGACAGACCCAGACCGCCAAGTCACCAGTGGGAAGTCGACACATCCAGACCAGCAAATCACCACTGGGAAGTCGCCAGGCCCAGACCTGCAAGTTACCACTGGGAAGTCGATAGGCCCAGACCACCAAGTCACCACTGGGAAGTCGACAGGCCCAGACCGCCAAGTCACCACTGAGAAGTCGACACACCCAGACCAGCAAATCACCACTGGGAAGTCGACAGGCCTAGACCGTTAAGTTACCACTGGGAAGTTGACAGGCCCAGACCGCCAAGTCACCACTGGGAAGTCGACTGGCCCTAACCACCAAGTCACTCTGTGAAGTTGACAGGCCCAGACCGCCAAGTCACTCTGTGAAGTCGATAGGCCCAGACCGGCAAGCCACTTTGTGAAGTCGACAGTCCCAGAACGCCAAGTCACTCTGTGAAGTCGACAGATCCAGACCGCCAAGTCACCACTGGAAAGTCGACAGACCCAGACCGCCAAGTCACCATTGGGAAGTCGACAGGCCCAGACCGTTAAGTCAACCCTGGAAGTCGACATACCCTAACCGGTAAGTCGATAGGCTCAGACCGCCAAGTCACCACTGGGAAGTCGACAAGCCCTAACAGTCCTATAGGTACTGTTGTAACAGTTGTATGCAATTTAACGTACGAGGGCCAAAAAATGATGCTCTATATGAATTGTCGATTCGTATTAATTATTATAATGTATAATGTTATAGTGAACCCTTAAAGGTTCAATATAGTGGACCATTAGTTGATATTATGAGTTTTTCAATATTAAATTGTCAAAAATAATGACGTGTAAAGTTTTACATATTAAACTAAAGAACATTTTTTTAAATTCTCAATTTGTACAAAAACCGACATACTGTCTAATATAACAGTTCTTCTCTTCTACGATATCAAATGACAATTCAAGTGTTACGATCTTTATTAGGGATAGAATCGTTGAAATAGAAACCCGTGTTTCGGGCATTTTTCGAGGAGTAAAATAGCCCCATTAAGTTTGATTGCCAAAGAATCCTTTAAGATAATACTTTAACCCTTGAATCCTTGAAGAGTGATTTTAACCATATAGTTAAAAATATTTTTTAAGTGAATGTTAACTTAAAAAATAAATGGTATTAAATAAAAAAAAACTAATTAAAAACACATTTTTAATTCTTAACATGTTACTAAATGAGATACAAAGTACTTACAGCTGCCAGAGAAGTTCATGGGGTACTTGATTGCGTAGTACCGGTCTATGCTGAGGGCCACGAGTACGTAAGTGGACGAGTAAGTGACTACGGCCTGTGGACAAACACATTACACTGTGTGGGTATATTACACTTTTAGTATATATCCTATACTACCATGACTTTACGACCTTATGTCCTATGCTACTGTACATCTTTACAGCTATTATCCTCATATATTGTTTTTGTAAACAGATGCCAATAACCAACACGTAGATAGATATGGGTTGTGAATGAGAGCACTTGTTATAAAAACGCATCCTCAGTAAATTCAACGTATTTAGTTTAATTTTCCAACAGTAAATAAATCACTGTTAAGTGTTTGAATTGAACGTACTTGTAAAAATAATTTAAAATACCCATTGTGTACACTATTTAACCTTAAACTATAGTTTGTCCACTTGATTGTTACAACTAATAATCAAGATGATTGGAATGTGTTAAATGATTGAAGTAGTTCATGTACTAAGACGTTGAACTCCAGTGTGGAAGGCTGGTATCAGAGCGTAGCGTGTCGGTGGCCGCTGGCCAGCACCTCCTCAGGCCGGCTGTTGCACGTGGACCGCAGCCAACAACAAATTGACCACCTCGTTAACCCTCGCCCATCTGACTTGATGTTAACCAGGTGGCCCACCTACCCTCCCGACGTATGGATCTCCCTCAACCTCAACTCGGCAGTTTGGACTTGGTGTTCATCACCGTTAACTAACATAAACCACAACACTAACTCACAGTAACTAGAAAAATATACGGTAGGCAACAGGACGAGGCTGCGCAGTAGACTGTGACGTCACACGGGAGAATTAGCTGGTTTGATTATTCAATTAATAATGGTAACTAAACAGACCAATCACGTGGAGCTTTCAGCTAAATTAATTGTAACCAAACTATTTTTACTAATCAGCTTGCATTTGTAACCACGGGAGTTAGAACTTGTAATTTTTGTTTATTTGTTGTGAAACACAGTGGCCACTTTGCCCATCTGACGACATGCGATATGCGCGTGATATCTTCCGTCTTTATTATAGGTATAGAGGTTTCAATCAAGATATGACACCGATGCAAATAAAGATCGGCTAAGCCCTTTGGACAAGAATGAGTTTTACCTCAGTTTACAGTTATAGCTAGTCTGCTGTCATAAGTTTTCAGTCTCTATCCTCTCAGAATCGCTGGGTTACTGAAAAAACACATGATTGCTAATGAGAGTTAAAACTGGCGACAGCTGTATCTTTCAGTAGTGTTTCTTGGTAAGCAAGCAAACTGGTAAAGGTCCATCCTGACATCTTGATGACACAGTTTATTTGTGTGCGTCCCATCTTATGTAGAAACTGGAATAAAAGGTGTAGGAAAATTTCCAATTCCAGTCCCCTGGAGAATATCCAGTTTCCCGTTTGGAGATGCAAAAGTTAACTTGGACTCGCCCGAGATCAGAGGCCGATCTCTGACATCAACCCTTAGGCAGAGCAATTTCCCATTAGACCATCCTGTTGGCTCTCTAGTTGGTTTAGACCAACCTCGTAGTCACACCAGTTCATACCAAACCAAACAACAATACCACTTGCATTAATTAATATAATACGTGATTCGATAATGAGTGAGAAAGGCATAGTATATACTGTAATTAATTACTATAAATATATAATATTTAAGTTTTTCCAAAGTAAATATTTTTAGCATTTAATTAAATGAACAACGAGTGTACAATTAATTTGTTTTACGTGTTTATTTTATTGATGTAGTGATAATTGTTTCGATGAACTAGCTAAAAATATGTTGTACTTGAATTATTGTTCAATAATTCTGTTTTAAATAATGTGATGAATAACTTATATAAACCAGGACTTTGATAATAAATTCAGAAACTAATCAAAAGAATTGAATACATCTTCAATTAAATAAAATTGCGTGATGGATGCAGTAAATTTAGTATGCATTGTAATGCATTTAGTATGCATTGTAAATTTAGTATGCAGTAAACAATGCAATACTTTGTTTCAACATTGTATTGTATAGTGACATAATTTTGTATAGTGACATAAATACTTGGCAACCCCATATAATGGGTCGTAATCTTCCTCAACAAAATGTGGTTAATCTTTTATTTTAGAGTATCATAAACTCTTATAAAGTGCATAACAGTATTTCAGAGTGAAATATTAAGGTGAGTTTGTATAAACAATGCATTTAGTAACAGCAAGTCCATTTACTTGGTCCCATTTCTTAAGTGTAGGACATTTATTTAATACTTCCTGCTGCCAATGACTCATGGATTTTAAACCAACAATTTCCCTGCCTCGGCCTACACCAACGTATTGAAAATTAGGTTCCTCGGCAAAATGGAAATAGAACTTAAGTAACTTTCTTCTTTCATACATACAATATAGAAATCAGGTTTGAGTTCCAATTATAATTTTGTTCTCAGTAGTCGAAATTTTCTTAAGGCTGGGTCGGAGGGCCTCAATAGTCGTGTACTCCCTAAGGACGGGTGGGAGGGCCTCAGTAGTCGTGTACTTCCTAAGGATGGGTGGGAAGGCCTAAGAAGTCGTGTACTTCCTAAGAATGGGTAGGAGGGCCTCATTAGTCGTGTACTTCCTAAGGATAGGTGGGAGGGCCTCAATAGTCGTGTACTCCCTAAGGATGGGTGGGAAGGCCTCAGTAGTCGTGTACTTCCTAAGGATAGGTGGGAGGGCCTCAATAGTCGTGTACTCCCTAAGGGACGGGTGGGAGGGCCTCAGTAGTCGTGTACTTCCTAAGAATGGGTGGGAGGGCCTCAGTAGTCGTGTAATTCCTAAGAATGGGTAGGAGGACCTCAGTAGTCGTGTACTTCTTAGGGATAGGTGGGAAGGCCTCAGTAGTCGTGTACTTCTTAAGGATGAGTGGGTGGGCCTCAGTAGTCGTGTACTTCCTAAGGATAGGTGGGAAGGCCTCAGTAGTCGTGTACTTCTTAAGGATAGGTGGGAAGGCCTCAGTAGTCGTGTACTTCTTAAGGATGAGTGGGTGGGCCTCAGTAGTCGTGTACTTCCTAAGGATAGGTGGGAAGGCCTCATTAGTCGTGTACTTCTTAAGGATGAGTGGGGTGGGCCTCAGTAGTCGTGTACTTCCTAAGGATAGGTGGGAAGGCCTCAGTAGTCCGTGTACTTCTTAAGGATGAGTGGGTGGGCCTCAGTAGTCGTGTACTTCTTAAGGATGAGTGGGAGGGCCTCAGTAGTCGTGTACTTCTTAAGGATGAGTGGGAAGGCCTCAGTAGTCGTGTACTTCTTAAGGATGAGTGGGTGGGCCTCAGTAGTCGTGTACTTCTTAAGGATGAGTGGGAGGCCTCAGTAGTCGTGTACTTCTTAAGGATAGGTGGGAAGGCCTCAGTAGTCGTGTACTTCTTAAGGATGAGTGGGTGGGCCTCAGTAGTCGTGTACTTCTTAAGGGTGAGTGGGAAGGCCTCAGTAGTCGTGTACTTCTTAAGGATGAGGTGGGTGGGCCTCAGTAGTCGTGTACTTCCTAAGGATAGGGTGGGAAGGCCTCAGTAGTCGTGTACTTCTTAAGGATGAGTGGGTGGGCCTCAGTAGTCGTGTACTTCCTAAGGATAGGTGGGAGGGCCTCAATAGTCGTGTACTCCCTAAGGACGGGTGGGAGGGCCTCAGTAGTCGTGTACTTCTTAAGGATAGGTGGGAGGGCCTCAATAGTCGTGTACTCCCTAAGGATGGGTGGGAAGGCCTCAGTAGTCGTGTACTTCCTAAGGATAGGTGGGAGGGCCTCAATAGTCGTGTACTCCCTAAGGACGGGTGGGTGGGCCTCAGTAGTAGTTTACTTCTTAAGGATGGGTGGGAGGGCCTCAATAGTCGTGTACTTCCTAAGAATGGGTGGGAGGGCCTCAGTAGTCGTGTAATTCCTAAGAATGGGTAGGAGGACCTCAGTAGTCGTGTACTTCTTAAGGATAGGTGGGAAGGCCTCAGTAGTCGTGTACTTCTTAAGGATAGGTGGGAAGGCCTCAGTAGTCGTGTACTTCCTAAGGATAGGTGGGAAGGCCTCAGTAGTCGTGTACTTCTTAAGGATGAGTGGGTGGGCCTCAATAGTCGTGTACTTCATAAGGATAGGTGGGAAGGCCTCAGTAGTCGTGTAATTCTTAAGGATGAGTGGGTGGGCCTCAGTAGTCGTGTACTTCCTAAGGATAGGTGGGAAGGCCTCAGTAGTCGTGTACTTCTTAAGGATGAGTGGGTGGGCCTCAGTAGTCGTGTACTTCCTAAGGATAGGTGGGAGGGTATCTTTACATTAGTTACTTACATTATTGTTTTTTTTTATTGTTGTGACAGTTATTGGGGTTATTGTTAATTTCTATGATTTGGATTTTTAATATTTTTATTTGCAATTTTAACAGTAGAACATTTTTCAACCTAACATCCAACATGATTACGATAGTCAACTATTAAGTTTCTAGTTCCCAATTCTTTCATATATTTGATAGAATAATAATATACGACCTTAGGGATATCATTTATTGAAGTTGATTCTCCAGATGAATGAGTTTTTGAAAAGATTGCATGTCTTCACCATTGGTGATTGGTGAGAAACGGGGTTTCTCTTATTTAAGGTTATAAGGCTTACCAAACGTAGTAGCAATCTTCAATTTCCTTTCTAAACAGTCAATTTGTTTATATTGAATACTACATCCCAAGTTATGAATAGGTAGGCCTACTTGTTTATTTGGGCCAAAAGTTAAAGTATTTTTTTTTTACATTCTCTACATCAGTAAAAAAAGAAAGAAGGAATAAACTTTATTCTAACAGCCATACACGGCGTACAATAACGTAATTATATATAGTAAATTTTTTCATGTACAGATTTTTGGCTATTTAAAAATAGTTTTAATAAAAATAACCTTACTTAATATTGACAGATAATTTTATTATTAGCATGATGTGGTAGGGAATTTATAATTTATGTAACAGTTTTACTAATCCATACCTAATTCTAGCTCTCACACACACACACACACACACACACACACACACACACACACACACACACACACACACACACACACACACACACACACACACACACACACACACACACACACACACACACACACACACACACACACACACACACACACACACACACACACACACACACACACACACACACACACACACACACACACACACACACACACACACACACACACACACACACACACACACACACACACACGCACGCACGCACGCACGCACGCACTCGGTTAACACCAGTAGACAGCTATTGAAACTGTAGTGGTCTATGATACGTGTATTGGTATAAAATCATAATGTAATCTTGACTGCGCATTTATTACTATCCATTACATAGGCACCTTAAGTCAAGCTTTAAACTGAAGTGAAATCCTTACATTTTAAAACCTTCAATAAGTATATTCTGACTCAACCTCAATTCTCAAAGAAAACTTAAACGTTTACGTTCAAAACTATCTGTGCCTCTAATGCAATATCTAAGTTTCGAACAAGACACGACAAGTATAATCATTCAAGAATACAATATTAATACAATTTAAATACAGGAAGTTTTATTTACAAGAAGGAAATATCTTTTTCTGAAGAACATTTTCAATGGAAATCAAAATGCCGAGTGATGAATATATGGGGATCTCATGAGAATCCACATCAAATAGTACATCTCGTTCTGAAGTGAGACCTGTCAATACACACTAGCCCCTGATCCCCAAGTTCCCACACAGGTATCACTGTTAGGGATGATAACATTAATATAGGCTTGGGATTACATCAGGAAGACTTGGTGATATAAAGAGGGTTGGGCAAAAGTTTGGAATATATTTATTATTTTTAAAACTATTGAAAGAAATGTAATGAAACTTTGTAGTTATCTATATGTCCATATACCAAACATTTCGACATATTTTTTAATATTCTTGTTTTTCATATTGCCAGGGGATGGCCCATGAAGAAAGTCTTTAAAAATTTCAAATGTAAGCCTACCTCGAGTTATACATTATTTTAAAGTTCTTTGTTTGTACATCACTAAATTGCATACTTGAGGTCAAAATGATGACCAGTACGAAAATACAGCCTCTCAAAGAATTTAATTTCATATACTGCTTAAGAATATGTAGTACTTAAGCTTTATTATACAGCTATAATTTAACTGAAAATTACGTCGAATTAATTCATTTTTCACAAAAAATATGGAACAAATATTTATAATAATTTTCTTAAACTATTTATAGGGTACTGTCAAAAAGGTTTGATTAATATTTCTTATTTTTATTTTTGTTAAATAACATAGTTATTTTTACAACGCAGGCTTTCATTACGATTGTTGTTAATAATCAACAACAAAGAGAAATATTTACGGTTATTTAGAATATACCTGAGAAGAATTAGTTATATGACATTAAGTTATGATATTTAGGACTGGACCATCCTTTTGACCTCAGGTTCGCAGTTTTTTACTGTCCAAACAAAGACCTTTAAAATGACGTATAACTCAAGGTAGGCTTACATTTAAACTTTTAAGACTTAATTCGTGATCCATCCCCTGGCTAAATGAAAAACGAGTAAAATGGTACATGGTATGTACATAACTACAAAGATTCATTAAGTGTCCTTCAATAGTTTTAAAATTAATAAATATATTCCAGAGTTTTGTCCAACCCTTCATATTTACTATTTTAAACCAATCTCGTTCATTCTTAACTACACTGTAAAACATAAACGAATAAAGTTACATTTTATTTTATGTGAATGAATGACTACTGAAGAGAAGGACTTATTTATTTCAAATAAACTACTCCAAGGTATAATTTGAGTTCGGACCCTGATGTTGTACAAGAAGCAATTGGATTTTTGTTTGTTTAAAATAAACAAATTAAAATTTGTTTACCATGATATAACGTAAACATGGTCACTAACCAAATATATAATTTAGTATTAGTATTGTAGTATTTAATTTTAGTTAATATTAGGCTAAAAATAATAATTTATATGAATTTTCAAAGTTATAAAATTTCATTTTATAGATCAATCGAAGATCAATCTACCGCTGGTTTTCCCGCAATATTTTTTTACATACTAGCACAAATATTTGAGCAAATCCAACCTTGTTTTATTACTTTGAGAAGTAAAGTATGATTGTTTTTTATACATTGTAACAAAGTAAGAAGTAAAAGTATGAGTTTGTGATTACAGAAAGTTTCAAAATATGTCTATTAAACAGTACTTAGCAGCACAGTGGAACAATAGAAACAAACACTGGATGACAAGCTAAAGCGCTTTGTTTGTTGGAGAGAGCCTGGGCTGGTCATTATGTGAAAACAGGCCACGTTGAAGAAAATACAATTTCATTAATCGTTGCCTTCAACAGTTTGGGCTGACAGCAATTATTGTCCTCGCATATAACAACACTTCAAGATGCTGTGAGCACTATTTATATCCCAAGTCCAGTAAAATAATTGTTACAATCAAATAATACAGTTTATAATCAAATAAATTCAAGTTCCAATCGATATCCAGACTTGACGTAGCTTACTATTATTATACTTAATTATTATAATAAGCTTCACTTTACTGTTCTTACAAGTATTTATTTATTCATAATTAAGATCGTAGAGATATTAGGCACATATAAGGGACGAATCAGTGTGGTGAGTGTAGATAAACAAGTGTAGTCATTGTTACTATCAAAGGTTCCTTCAAAAGAGGCTTAATAATTGCCCAATGGCCAGGGACCTAGAGATTTTACGTGGAATCCAAACCTATGATTTTGAGCTAACATAATTTAATTTATACAGTTTCAAAAATAATATTTTTAAATTGGGTCTTTGTTTTATTTCATTTTTACTTATAGAATTTATTAGTTAACATGGTATGATGTAAACATAGTCACAAAACAAACATATTATTTTACTACTCTTGTACTGAGTTTTAAGCAATAAAATATTCTCTATAAGTTGTATGTATATATGTATAATATATGAATAATAAATGAATGAATACAACTTCACAAAGTTCTTTATAAATTCAGATTATTTCTTTTATCTCATTCAATTCAGTAATAATGTACAATGTAAGGAAAACCTATTGAGATTTTAAATCATCTGAATTAATTTATTATAAACTTATCTAGTCTATAATACATCTAGTAATTTCAAACTGCAATTTGTAAATAATTGATTTGTAGATTATTAATTAACAAACAGTTTCTGGATTTATTTTTATCGTGTGCTTTTTAGTTTTTCTAGGTGTGAAGTTTCACTCGAAATTTTTATTATAACTATAAACAACTATAACGAAATATAATTGTTTATAGTTGTTTATAAACAACTATGAACAATTATAGAAGTTTATGCAGGTGATTGCTATTTGTTGCAACCATGTTGTAGTAGTGAATTACGCACCACACACTATATATATTTGGAAACCAACAGAGTACATATATTATGAAAGTAAATATATATTGCATTATCAAGTTTCTGCTGACTTATCGATTAAGAATAGACAGTTCGTAACAAAAGATAATCTCCGATAATGCGTTTAAGAAATCAGATCTTTTGAATCCCCCTATTCGGCAAAACCACGGCCAAAAACTTGGGATAATTTTCTAGCTGTTTTTTTGATTTGTGTGATACAAAGACATCGGGGATACAATTGGACTGCGGCCAACTCTCTCGTCCCACAATATCGAGGGGAACTAGGATGACATCAGACGTACTAAAGAAAATTGTTCCGATGAATAGTGAATTAAAATGATCGTTTCTTATTAAGTTAAATAAGTGAGGCAACTTACAATAATAATTTTAAACACAGTATAATTATAGCATAAAAGAGCATCAATAACAATTGTATTCCAAAATGTGTACACGTAAAAGCACACTTTCTCATATCAAGTTTTTTAGTATACTGTATATATCGTTAGGCTTTCAAAGCCAGCCACGAAATAAAAAAGTACTTGTCTTAATATTTAAATTTCGATCTCCCGTCATTTCATAACCATTCAACACATGCTTTTTCGACAGAATGAAAGAGGACCAATCCTCCCTGGGCCCTCATGTGATCCATAGTTTGACTTTTGACTCCGCAATCACATGACTGATCATTTGCCATTCCCCCCTTAAAAATGTCCTATTAGTAGACTGATGCCGATGCTGATACTGTTCCATGATACCAGAAACGTGTTTCACCCATCAAAAATATCCCAAGTTCGCCCAGTTGGTTGGAACCATGGAGGGTATTCGTTTGAGTTTAACAGGAAAGCTGATTATTCATTTAACTGGGGAGAGGTGATTTTTTAGATTTAAGTCGCTTTGCACGTTGTGAGTTATCATGCAAAATTAATCGGAGTACATAAGAGGAGATTCGGAGTACATAAGATCAAATTTAGATAGTATTTCTAGCATAAAACTATTTAAAGTGGCAACTTTTTTAGATTTTTAAAGTTGACTATTAACATTTAATACGAGTAATAAATTTTGCCAGTACATTGCTCTGTCTATATTTGCTCCAATATTTTGCCAGTACATTGATCTGTCTATATTTGCTCCAATATTTTGCCAGTACATTGATCTGTCTATATTTGCTCCAATATTTTGCCAGTACATTGATCTGTATATATTTGCTCCAATATTTTTCGCTTTTGTCCTTTTTAAATTTATAAAGATCTATTTTTAAAATTTTACTGTATATATATTAGTAAATATTATAAATATATATATATTTACAATTTTTACTAATCAAACTGAGACAATGCACATCTATAAATTGATTTTTGAGGCGTTTACCGCTAAATTAAGATCTTCCATATAGATTTACAATTCTAACATACATGGTACAAGATGTGGGCGAGACGTGGCGGCTCGCCAGCCACATTCCGCGCGCCCAATTACTGTTGATTTAGACGCACTAATGGACCGAGATTCCTAAACAAACACGACACCATTGTACTGTCCACGGGGAATTTAAAAGTCGATTGTTGGCATTTAATACGAGCAATGAATTTTGCCGATTCATTGTTTTGTCTATGTTTGTTCTAATATTTATCACTTTTGTTATTTTTAAATTTATAAGATTTAATTTGTATTCATAAATAAGAATATTTTCTTTGAATACTGTCTCCAAACATCAATCAAATTTGCTTTTATCAAGAATAATTTCGTTTACGAATATGAATGGTTAAACGTGTTTTGAAACCTTTCAAAACACGTTTTCTTTAACTAGCCACGTTTTCTGTTACATATTACATCTGAGACAAACTGCAGCAGATTATGATACAAAGAAGCAGTTTTTAAGCAGGAAATCATGGTGTTTCAATGGAAGTATTCGATAATAACTTTTGATATGAATGATGGAACAAATATTTTCTGTGAACTATCATCGGATGGTAATCATTACTTACAGTCAGCAAAAATGTATCAATCTACCTTTGATGGCTTTCAAAACTAGCTACCGAAATAAAAGGAGGAGGAATGAAACAAAATCAAATTAGATTGACGATTACATTTTAAATATAATAAAATTTAATGTAAAAAAGTAAGACAAGCAAAATACCACGAGATGGACGGTAATATTTACTAAACATTTAATAATAAATGTCAAAAATGTTATCAACAATGAGGTGGCCAGAACTTCCAGCAGTATGAGGGCTGTATTAAAATGACTTTTGGAGTGTTCTGATTAGAATAAGTTTATTCTCCTAGATAAATTTTATAATCTTGATAAATCTGTAGAGGTCCACTTTAGAGGTGTAAAGTAGCACAAAGGCGCATGTGGAGTTGTTTTTGTCATGCTTACACGTTCCTTAAAATATATAGTCGAGATTGCTGCAATTATACAGTTCCATTTTCCCACAAAAGTATGTTTTTTTCCATGAAGATGTAAGTTTTTGTCGAGAAAATCATAAGTCGAGAGGAGTGAGAATTGAGCCTTGTGGAAGTCCAATATTCAGGTGCCTAAAAGAACTGTCTCTGCGACGCAGGTAAACTTGTTCATGAATTCATCCTCAGTAATTCACCCCTTTTGCTGAGGATGAATTCAGAAATCGGAACAATCAAGGACACTAAGTTGTAAAATTTAGTCTCTCCAGCAAATTAACAGGTGCTTAAAAACCTATAGGGTGATAGCTGTTAACTTGTTCTGGTTCTTTACCTAGCTTTAAAACAGCTTAGACCTTAAAGCTTCGGGTATATCCACTAGCTAATATGACATTTAAGACCTCACATCAGCCATTGCTTTACTTTTGTACCAGCATGTTTTGTAAGTTCCGGGAAGATGTTATCCATACCAGTTGCCTTTCTAACTGGCAGTGCCGTGACCAACTCATTCAACTTTTGGAGCGTGGAGGATCTTAGTGGGATACTAGAATAATTACAATAATATTCCAATTTATATGCATATTGGAATATAATAAAATGAAGAAGTAAACAGCTGGTAGAGTGCTAGTCATAAATGGAAGGCTTCAACTACTATTGTGATTTTATGATCAATAAAAACTGTAATAATCCCTCCACTATTATGGAAGGGATTTAGCATTCGATCGATAAAAGTTATGAACTCAATAAATCAGTTTAAGTGGGATACAGATGTTTTACGGCATGAAACTATAAACATTTTATGTTTGTTTATTCTAGTCTAGATTGATTTTTTATTATTGAAATGATTATTCACCTTTTATGATTATTGTAAAGAATAACGATAAAACGTATTTTACATTAAATAAAAAAATACAACATTTGAAACTGTAGGCTTTTTAAATAACAACTTCAAAGTTTTGATCACGATTGAGCATAAATTTTGACATATTATAAAACATAAACCATAAAACATAAAACCAAACAACATTATCATATAATAAACTGTAAAAGTTGGTGCCTTCATGAAATCAACATAACAACTTCTTCTACAGTATAGCTTCACTTCAGAAGTGTCATTGAACACATAATGCTCAATTTTAATATCGAGGGAGAATAAGTGTATTTGGGTTCATCTGAAAATAATACTTAAGTTGAAAAAATGTAATAAAAGTAGTGATGATGAAATGCGTGTCCACTATTGCCACCTCTGACGTTCGTAGACACAGAACTCCGGTAAAAGTCGACTGGCGAGGATTGAATTGGCGATCTGACAGGTCTTTTAAAACCCCAATTTCGTTTTAAAACAATAATCTAAAAAAACGCCTTGAAAAGAGATTGATGTTTGTTTACTTTCATTTTTAGGTGTTGTTTTTCCGTTATTCTTCAATTTATTGATTTTAATATTAATTGAAAAAAAAATAAATAACCGGAGAACTACTTTTATAATAAACTAGCAGAGTACGGGGTTTACGTTGATTTGTGTTGTGCTTTTAAATAAGTTAACTGTAGGTTGTTTAAACGATTTTTGATATGGTCAAGTTTATAAAATGTATAAAACAGACTTATAAACAGTATTTACAGCTTTGTTTCCCTTTGTGAAAATGTGCAGGTTCCTTCCGCTTGAAACACATGAGCGCAAAAGTGCGTTGTGGTTAGGTTTGGTACGGTATTTACTTCAGAACTATGTAAGTTGTTTGTTTATTCCAACAGCTGATTAATGAAACTATTATAAACAATTAATTGTCAAATCGTTATTGCTATAGGTTGCATATCAAACTTTGCTTTGATACTTCTTAGAGCTCCTGGGGTGGTACCCTGATGTAATTTCAAAATTAGGATTTAATTATTTTTGAAATAATAAGATAAATTATTATTTTTTTCAATTATAAATTGAAATAAAATAAGACCTATGTGTTAACCAGAAACCCAAAGAATGTCCATGCAAAAATTCAGCTGAGTGGGCCCAGTATTTTTGCGTGATTGAGCGGTTACTAAAAATATAAATGATTCCAAAGAATTGGCACAAACTTTCCCCCATATTAAGCATTAAAAATAAAAACTTTGAAAATTACCAGTTTGATTCCCAAATATGTTGTTTTTCCATAACTAAAAAACTAGTCAAGGAGAGACATGTGGTTTTTACTAAAATATCTTACACTGTAATTTACATTTTTTCTGAAAATTTAATCAAAAATCGTTAGAGCCGTTTTTGAGAAAATTTCATTTTTGTAATAAAAAAATTAAAATTTCAAAAAGTGAAAAAATAGTCTGGAGATATTGGCACCTATATAAAGAATTTTGTTAAAATCGATCCATCCGTTTGGTCTCCAGCGAAGTGCACATACACACAGCGTACAGATATAAAAAAGGGTTTTGAAAAAAAAAAAAACACTTTTTTGGGTTCAGGGTACTCTAAAATGGATTTTTAGACCAACTTGTAAAAAAAATTGTTTCGATCACAATACTTTCTCTATGCTAACGCATATGGGAGAAAGTAAAAAACAACACAGAGACAGACACCGTAATTACTTTTTTGTATAATTGTAGGATTAAAGGCGTATATGTGTGTAATTAAAGAGGTGTAATGAACGCCAAATCTGATGTGACAAATGTGTTATTGACTGACGTATGATATGAACGTGGTTTGACGTGAAATAACAGTCAACGAGAGAAGATTTGAAGGTGCCCATATTTGCTCACGCATACACAGTTCAAAACTTCGTGTAGAAATATAATAAGAAAACTTAATTTTCGGTTACATAAGAATTAAAAAAGTTTCTTGAGGTATAATAAACTGTCTTCGAATGTTCGAACCCCCTCCTCCACCAAGGAGGGTCACTTGTCATCTCTGTCACAGTTGTTAATTTCCAACTCGTCTCCGATATTTTCTGGCTGGTCGCCAGCCGCTATAACTCTCTAGTCAGCTGAGCAATAAAATATTTTGGTGTCTCTAGGAACAGCTTCACGGAAGCGGATATTCCTACCATATTGGAATTGTTGACTGATTTAAGGAACAATAAATTAATACATGTCACGAAAATGTTGACATAAAAAACGAACTTAACGAACATTAGTTGACTTTTAGTGGTTTTTGACTAAGATAGAAAGCTTGAAGTGAAATATTTGTTACCTCAGAGTGTCTTTTGTAATGATAACGGGAAACTTCTGTACTGTGAAAAAAAAAACATTGATTCCAATAAAAAGAGTATTTCCCCAAATTAGACTGTAAATTTGTATGATACAAACCACAGGAATTACAAACACTAAAGATGTTTGGTCCACCTTCTCTGCTTCCGTTTTATAAAACCATTGTTAAATTCTCGTGAGTTGCGACTTTCGCAGAAGTCTGTATGCCTAAAAGATAACAATTTCTATTTATAATAAACTTCCAATTACGACAGTAAAAACAGTTCAATGTATTTTTACTACCTTAGTAACAAATTTAGTGTTTGTTACTACGTTGTTGATAACAATTTATCAAACACATCATATTTATACTTGAATTATGTATTATCTGAACCTTCTATAACTAATATAAATAATAATAATTTACCTTTTCCCTAATAAATGAGATGGCGGTCTTAAACGATGAAAAACGTATATAATGTGCGCTTTTGAGGTAAAATGTAAAATACAAACGATCACTTAATTTTCAAATCTGGTCAAATCCGAAAATTTGATAATAACTGTCCTGTTTTAAAAAATAACCTTTTCTTGTTTCTTATTAGCCAAATAAATCTCTCGTTTCCCACTTTCGTTCATTGTTTTACAGAATTAAGTACCCGAACACGCGAAAAATTGCTCTCACTGACTTGAGGAGGGAGGGGCAAGGGGGATATGCACGTGCAGGGGTTGACAGTGACGTGGAAATATAGAAAACTAAGCACGTTTGTGTCAAGTTCATGTAGTGGAAGTACGATAGTAAATATGATGTTTTGATATTAATGGTAATTATTCTTTAAGCAGTCTTACTGTATTAATGCTACAGATTATCAAACACTTCAGGCCTTTCGGTAACAAAGCTGCAAAGTGTAAATTCTGAAAATGGTTGCTTTGTAACTGGAAGACCTTACTAAATAAAAACTATATTTACTGGAGTGTTTGATTTATTTATAGCATTACATATTTGCTAATAATTGTTTGATAGTGTTTCAATATCAAAATATAAATATTGTTTAATTATTCACCACTCTAATTAAAATAATGTTTAACAAAACAAATAAATAAAAAAAAAATAGTAGAAAATATCACGAATTTTATTTGTAACCTAGTTTTACTGCTCTTATATTTATCTTATATTTCTATGTAAAAACTGTATAAATAACTCTTTTTTGTGTTTAGTTGTTAAATTTACTTTTGGGTACGTTTGGTTAGATCGGAGACGACAGAGCTGGTACTGTTTTAAACCACAATTTACTGAGCGTAATAGTAGCCAATAAGTGGCAGTTTTAGGCTCACTTTGACCCAGTAGTAGTTATTTGGTGGGTGAAATAGACTCACTTTCGGGTATCTTCGGGTCGATTTTCCAAGATGGCGACCACGTTCGGGTATCTTCGGGTCACGTGACCACCCCGAGCTCTGATTGATGACGTCATCCAAGATGGCGGCTCCCATTTCCCGCCAAATTTTCTAACCTCACTTTTCCTAACCTCAAATTCCCGCCAAATTTCCCACGCTTTTCCCAGAATTCCCCAAAATTCCCGATTTTCCCCCAAATTCCCGATTTTCCCGAAATTACCTTACTTTTTCCCCAATTTTCCCGATTTTCCTCCAAATTCCCAAATTTCCCTCCAATTTCCCACATCATACTATATGAAATTCACTGTTAACCTTGTTATACTATATAAAATGCACTTTTTTGTCCAATATGGCGTCTTTTTCCATGTTATATTATATAAAATTCACTTTTTTGTCCAATATGGCATCTTTTTCCATGTTATACTATATAAAATGCACTTTTTTGTCCAATATGGCATCTTTTTCCATGTTATACTATATAAAATTCACTTTTTTGTCCAATATGGCATCTTTTTCCATGTTATACTATATAAAATTCACTTTTTTTTGTCCAATATGGCATCTTTTTCCATGTTATACTATATAAAATTCACTTTTTTGTCCAATATGACGTCTTTCCCGCCCACAACAACTCACACCCCGTGGGAAAATTCCCTCCCCAAAATTCCCTCATCCAATATGGCGGACTATACACTATAATAAATGTAAAAAGATGACAACCGGATCCAAGATGGCGGTCTTTCCCTTCAGGTACTTCCGGCGACCGTCGGCTACCTTCGTACACGTCGTCTGCTGGTCTGGCGCACACCCAAATGCCACGCTCTGATTGGATAGTCCCTTCTTCTCATTTTGAAAAACAGTACTACACAGGATGACGTAATCGGAGTTTCAGTCTGGACAGACGCGTGACCCAATTGCCCCCCCCCCCTCCCCCCCTCAGCCATCCCTATATAAACGACCAACACATTCAATCCGTCTCACTTCTGCTCTTGCGCTCGTACTGATCAGACGTGTCTTCACTTTGCTCCTACTCGATATTAAACACTTTAACTTTATTCTATTTTGGACACCGTTCTCTGTACGGTATTTCAAAGTAATAATCAATATATTTACCTTTGTTCTTCCGATTTAATTCTGTGTAAAAGATGGAATCCTACGCCATAAACCGCAACCTCGTCACCATTTCCCGTCGGTTCAATACCACAGGAACCGACCTCCTTACTGTTCTGACCGAACATAAAAATAAAATCATGTCTGAAATAAATAACCACCTAAACAGGCTCGGGGGAGTTAAATGGTATGTCGCAGTCCAGATTAAATTTTCCAAAACAATAAACAACGAAGAAATCACAACAACACCCTTCTTTCACGGTAAAACTCGTCCTTTGCTACCTTCCGATTCTCTAGATGTACAATACTCTGAGGCTACAGACAAAATTTTAGAAAGCGTGGCTAAGTGGGTAAGTCAAGGTAGTGGGTGGGTAATAGAAAACGTTTTACGCCTAGATCTGTTCATTGTTAAATATCAACCTTTGTACGCCTCTTCCTATATACCTACTCCTAAAAAAATTTCTCACCCCACTAAAGGAATTATAAATATTAAGAACGACGACAATAAATGTTTCCTGTACTCTGTACTTGCCCAATTGTTCCCTGACCTAAATAGACGCGTAAGCTATTTCAAAAAACTTGAAAATAAATTAAACATGTCTGGGATTAGCTATCCTGTCAAAATTACCGATTTAGACAAATTTGAAAAATTGAACCCCGCTTTATCTGTAAATGTATTTGGATTTGAAAAAGACGAAATTTATCCCCTAAGAATAACAAAAGAAAAATTTAGAGTTCATCACATCAACTTGTTACTTTTGACTACTGACACTACCTCCCACTACTGTTTAATCACTAACTTATCCCGACTGCTATCTCACTTAACTAAACACGACCCAGCTTCATACTACTGTGACTACTGCCTACACCGATTTTCCTCCCAACTACGACTTACTAACCACTTACCTTTGTGTTCACCACACGGTGCACAAAAGACCAGACTTCCTACTGATGACGAAAAACTAATGTACTTTAAAAACTATACACTTACTCACAAAGTCCCATTCACAATATACTGTGACTTTGAGTCCTTTGTCGTTCCAATCGACACAGCACTGAACGACCCTACTACTTCACACACTACCAACACTGCCCATCACGTCCCCTCTGGCTTTTGTTACGTAATCATTGACAGTAATGGCAAACCAGTAAAACAACCTAAAGTCTATAGCGGCCCCGACGTTGTAGATACTTTTCTAAATTGTTTGATTGATGAGTCTAATGAGCTCTTACCAATTATTAAAAAGAATATTCCTATCAATATGTCTCCACAAGACAAAATTATTTTCCAAAATGCTACCACCTGTCACCTTTGTCAAAAACCTTTACACGGAGACAAAGTGGCCAATCATAATCACCTAACGGGGCAGTTCTTGGGACCCGCCCACAATTCATGTAATCTAAATTATAAAGTTCCCAATCATATTCCAGTCTTTTTCCATAACCTCAGAGGTTATGACTGCCACCACTTGATCCAAGGGTTAGGTAAATTCAAAAAAGAAAAACTGTCATGTATCGCTACTACTAGCGAACGGTACATTTCAGTCGCCCTTGGGTCATTACGATTTTTGGACTCGCTCCAATTCCTTAACGCTTCCTTGGACACACTCGTGTCCAACTTAGTTTCTGACGGGGCATCAAAATTCAAAATTTTAGGACAGTGTATGACTGACACAGACTTACTACTACGAAAAGGTGTCTTTCCCTACAATTACATGACAGACGAATCAAAATTTAATGATACTGAACTACCTCCCAAGGAGGTGTTCTACAATGACTTAACCAAAACGCCTATCACTGACGAAGACTACACACACGCACAGACTGTGTGGTCAACCTTTGGTATGACCACTATGAAACAATATCACGACCTTTACTTACTCACAGACGTACTATTACTTGCCGACGTATTTGAAAATTTTAGAACTACTAGTATGACTTACTACGGGATTGACCCATGTAACGTCTACTCTGCCCCCGGACTGGCATGGAACTCCATGCTGAAAATGACAGACGTAAAACTCGAACTACTCACTGACATTGACCAGCACCTCTTTGTCGAGTCTGGGATCCGGGGCGGTGTATCCATGATACCCAACCGGTACGCCCAGGCCAACAACCCTTACTTACCCAACTTTGACAACACAAAACCCACCAACTACCTCCTTTATCTTGATTGTAACAACCTTTACGGAACCAGTATGTCCGATAGACTCCCAGAGTCTGGCTTTAACTGGATAGACCCACAGGACATTGACATTACAAAAGTACCCGACGACTCCAACACCGGTTACATTTTAGAAGTTGACTTACACTACCCTGACCATTTACACGACTTACATTCCGACTTTCCCCTGGCCCCTGAACGAAAAATGGTGACAAACGATATGCTTTCCCCATACTGTAAGGACCTACTTCATGAACTCGACTATAAACCTCCAAAGACTGAAAAATTACTAACCACACTGTGTGACAAAACCAAGTACGTTGTACACTACAAGACTCTAAAACTTTACTTACAACTTGGACTTGTACTGACTAAAATTCACAGAGCTCTAAGTTTTAAACAGTCTGCCTGGTTAGCCTCATTTATCAATTTTAATACAGAGAAAAGAAAAGAAGCCAAAAATAATTTTGAAAAAGATTTTTTTAAATTAATGAACAACGCTACGTACGGGAAATCATTGGAAAATGTTAGGTCGCGTATTGATTTTAAACTTGTAAATAACGAAAAACAATTGGTCAAATGGACAGCTAGTCCCAGACTTAAAACATTTTTCGCATACAATAAAGATATCGCGGGATTGACTTTAAAAAAACAAACAATTTTCCTAAACAGACCCATTTATGTTGGATTTACAGTATTGGAAATTTCAAAATCAATAATGTACAACTTTCACTACAACTGGGCAATTGCAAAGTATGGGAAAAACATAAAACTTTGCATGACTGATACAGATTCTTTATTTTACAATGTATATACTCCAGATGTCTATGCGGACATGAAAAATGAATTACATCTTTTTGATACTTCAGACTATCCACCTAGCCACCCATGTTATAGTAATGTAAACAAAAAAGTGTTGGGAAAATTTAAAGACGAGTTAAATTCAAATCCAGCTAGGGAAATAATTGGCTTGAGAGCGAAATGCTACTCCGTTCTAAATTCTAATCTAGAGGAAAAGAAGGTAGCCAAAGGTGTCCCCCAAGTCGCGATAAAAAAACAATTAAAACACGAAATTTACAAAGACTGTCTTTTAAATCATTTGTTAAAAACAACATCCGCTCTAAACATCCGTAGTGAAAAACATAAAATTTACACACAACACATTTCAAAATTATCACTTTCCCCTTTTTGACGATAAAAGATACATCTTGGATAATGGAATTGATACACTAGCATACGGACACCATTTAATTAGTAAAAAACGAACTTTAGAACACGATCATGATTCCATTAATAAAAAACTAAAACTCACTGGAATGAGATTGTAACCCATGGTTACTAACATGTCCGTAGAAACCCAATTTACGGCATTGGATGGGCTCAACCCGACCGTAGTGCAATGTAAAAGCTTCGTACTGGGCGGACCTTCTTCTTGATTACGGTAACTCCTACGCCAGGTAAGTAATGTTAAGTTAGTTTTAAGTAAACTCTTTTACCGTCAACCTTTAAAAAACAATCTGTAAAGTAAATTCTGTTATAATATGAACACTTTTGTGAGTTTACATAACTACAATTTATTAACGGATATCTCCAGCTCTGTGTGAATTTCTATAGAATACCGTACCATCGAGGTGAGGGCGGCCCAAATTTAATAAAAAATCGCCCGACTGTTCTCTAAGGCAGCTTTAAAACGTGTAAGACCTGAGACGGTCCTGCAACTTGGGGCTGGACTAATCCCCGTAAGACCTTGAGTCGCAGTCCGGGCCCTCGTAAGGTACGTGTATGATTGAATGTTACACTCTATGGCTGGACAGTATCCGTAGGTCCCGTGTGTGAGGGAGAGTAACCTACAAAAAAGAAAAAAACACAAAAAACCTACTGTAAAAAAACAGAATCAAAAAATAAAGACAAATTTATAATTAAAAACCCCTTTGTAAGTCTGTACGTCACATTGAAAGGCTTCTCTAAGTAAAGTGATGTCTTTACTTACAGAGGGACCCAAAAAAATACAAAAATAAATAAAAAAATTATAAAAAAACAATAACTAAATAATACTGAGAGGTAGCATTTTGTTGGTTGGCTACCACCGTAGTGAGCGAGGTTGGGGCTCATTACACTAAAATACCCGTGGGGGATACCAGTCCTCTATCGGGCGCGTCCCATGGGAATTGGGCAATGCCCTTCAGTTTTGCCTTCAGCTTACTTGAGGGTAGTGAGGAATTAAATACTCACCGTGAAAAAAAACTGGTTAAATCAAAAACATTAATAAAATCTGCGAGAAAGATCATGGTATAGTACAGAATCAGGAAGTGATCTTAGTAACATATGGTAAAACTTTCTATAAAAAGAGTAAATTCCATCCAAAAGTAAGAAAAAAATCAAAGATACATACAAATTTCAGAAAAAGAGTCATTTTACATAAAAAAGTGTTGAAAAATTTTTCAAATCAAGGAAGAACTACCAACATAGTACTCTCCAAACCCCTTAAAATTTAGTTAAAATGTCAATAAATAGGGTTATTTGTGTACAAAATATGTTATAATTCCCTAAAAGCATTAAAATTCAGTGTCATAACAATGATGTTTGTTCTAAACCTTTAAAATTATCTAATAGACTCTTTATAAACTTAGTTTGTGCTCAAAACAACACACAAAAGACCAAACACAAACTCTACATATAAGACTCTTGGTTGACCACCCACCTACTCAACATACAACAACTCTGATAGATCATCCACCTAACCATTACATAAAACCTTTGATAGACCACCAACACACATGAACAACCTACCTACGTAACATATAACACTCTTGACTTACCACACACCTACTCAACACACAAAAGACCAACCACACACTCTACATATAAGACTCTTGGTTGGTCGCCCACCTACTCAACATACAACACCTCTGATACACCATTCCCTTGAACATTACATAAAACCTGTGATATTCCACTCAATCACCAAACACACATGACTCTTAATAGACCAATCCACCTACCTCTGCACACACGATTCCTTAGGACACATCCTACACCCACCACTCATCCTACAGACAAAACTCCTAGAGAACTACCCATCCACCATAAAAACACTATTTCTTCATATAATCATGTTTAAAAAATAACATTATTACACTGTAAGATAGGTTTAATATAGCTAAAGACCAAAAGTGTTACCTAAAATTCTGTTTTCTCTAGAAATATGAGAAAAAGTTAGGTTAAAAACAATGAACATAGAAAAAGTTAGGTTAAAAAAATGAACATAGAAAAAGTTAGGTTAGTAAACATCAGAAAAGTTCAGTTAAAATTAACAAACTCAAAAAATGGGACATTTTTTGTGTATGTTTATTTTAACAACTTTTCGGAAAAGTAAGGATAGCAATTAAACTTTCGGTTGATTGCTAGACTTACTTTTCTGATGTTTACTAACCTAACTTTTTCTATGTTCATTTTTTTAACCTAACTTTTTCTATGTTCATTTTTTTAACCTAACTTTTTCTATGTTCATTGTTTTTAACCTAACTTTTTCTCATATTTCTAGAGAAAACAGAATTTTAGGTAACACTTTTGGTCTTTAGCTATATTAAACCTATCTTACAGTGTAATAATGTTATTTTTTAAACATGATTATATGAAGAAATAGTGTTTTTATGGTGGATGGGTAGTTCTCTAGGAGTTTTGTCTGTAGGATGAGTGGTGGGTGTAGGATGTGTCCTAAGGAATCGTGTGTGCAGAGGTAGGTGGATTGGTCTATTAAGAGTCATGTGTGTTTGGTGATTGAGTGGAATATCACAGGTTTTATGTAATGTTCAAGGGAATGGTGTATCAGAGGTGTTGTATGTTGAGTAGGTGGGCGACCAACCAAGAGTCTTATATGTAGAGTGTGTGGTTGGTCTTTTGTGTGTTGAGTAGGTGTGTGGTAAGTCAAGAGTGTTATATGTTACGTAGGTAGGTTGTTCATGTGTGTTGGTGGTCTATCAAAGGTTTTATGTAATGGTTAGGTGGATGATCTATCAGAGTTGTTGTATGTTGAGTAGGTGGGTGGTCAACCAAGAGTCTTATATGTAGAGTTTGTGTTTGGTCTTTTGTGTGTTGTTTTGAGCACAAACTAAGTTTATAAAGAGTCTATTAGATAATTTTAAAGGTTTAGAACAAACATCATTGTTATGACACTGAATTTTAATGCTTTTAGGGAATTATAACATATTTTGTACACAAATAACCCTATTTATTGACATTTTAACTAAATTTTAAGGGGTTTGGAGAGTACTATGTTGGTAGTTCTTCCTTGATTTGAAAAATTTTTCAACACTTTTTTATGTAAAATGACTCTTTTTCTGAAATTTGTATGTATCTTTGATTTTTTTCTTACTTTTGGATGGAATTTACTCTTTTTATAGAAAGTTTTACCATATGTTACTAAGATCACTTCCTGATTCTGTACTATACCATGATCTTTCTCGCAGATTTTATTAATGTTTTTGATTTAACCAGTTTTTTTTCACGGTGAGTATTTAATTCCTCACTACCCTCAAGTAAGCTGAAGGCAAAACTGAAGGGCATTGCCCAATTCCCATGGGACGCGCCCGATAGAGGACTGGTATCCCCCACGGGTATTTTAGTGTAATGAGCCCCAACCTCGCTCACTACGGTGGTAGCCAACCAACAAAATGCTACCTCTCAGTATTATTTAGTTATTGTTTTTTTATAATTTTTTTATTTATTTTTGTATTTTTTTGGGTCCCTCTGTAAGTAAAGACATCACTTTACTTAGAGAAGCCTTTCAATGTGACGTACAGACTTACAAAGGGGTTTTTAATTATAAATTTGTCTTTATTTTTTGATTCTGTTTTTTTACAGTAGGTTTTTTGTGTTTTTTTTCTTTTTTGTAGGTTACTCTCCCTCACACACGGGACCTACGGATACTGTCCAGCCATAGAGTGTAACATTCAATCATACACGTACCTTACGAGGGCCCGGACTGCGACTCAAGGTCTTACGGGGATTAGTCCAGCCCCAAGTTGCAGGACCGTCTCAGGTCTTACACGTTTTAAAGCTGCCTTAGAGAACAGTCGGGCGATTTTTTATTAAATTTGGGCCGCCCTCACCTCGATGGTACGGTATTCTATAGAAATTCACACAGAGCTGGAGATATCCGTTAATAAATTGTAGTTATGTAAACTCACAAAAGTGTTCATATTATAACAGAATTTACTTTACAGATTGTTTTTTAAAGGTTGACGGTAAAAGAGTTTACTTAAAACTAACTTAACATTACTTACCTGGCGTAGGAGTTACCGTAATCAAGAAGAAGGTCCGCCCAGTACGAAGCTTTTACATTGCACTACGGTCGGGTTGAGCCCATCCAATGCCGTAAATTGGGTTTCTACGGACATGTTAGTAACCATGGGTTACAATCTCATTCCAGTGAGTTTTAGTTTTTTATTAATGGAATCATGATCGTGTTCTAAAGTTCGTTTTTTACTAATTAAATGGTGTCCGTATGCTAGTGTATCAATTCCATTATCCAAGATGTATCTTTTATCGTCAAAAGGGGAAAGTGATAATTTTGAAATGTGTTGTGTGTAAATTTTATGTTTTTCACTACGGATGTTTAGAGCGGATGTTGTTTTTAACGAATGATTTAAAAGACAGTCTTTGTAAATTTCGTGTTTTAATTGTTTTTTTATCGCGACTTGGGGGGACACCTTTGGCTACCTTCTTTTCCTCTAGATTAGAATTTAGAACGGAGTAGCATTTCGCTCTCAAGCCAATTATTTCCCTAGCTGGATTTGAATTTAACTCGTCTTTAAATTTTCCCAACACTTTTTTGTTTACATTACTATAACATGGGTGGCTAGGTGGATAGTCTGAAGTATCAAAAAGATGTAATTCATTTTTCATGTCCGCATAGACATCTGGAGTATATACATTGTAAAATAAAGAATCTGTATCAGTCATGCAAAGTTTTATGTTTTTCCCATACTTTGCAATTGCCCAGTTGTAGTGAAAGTTGTACATTATTGATTTTGAAATTTCCAATACTGTAAATCCAACATAAATGGGTCTGTTTAGGAAAATTGTTTGTTTTTTTAAAGTCAATCCCGCGATATCTTTATTGTATGCGAAAAATGTTTTAAGTCTGGGACTAGCTGTCCATTTGACCAATTGTTTTTCGTTATTTACAAGTTTAAAATCAATACGCGACCTAACATTTTCCAATGATTTCCCGTACGTAGCGTTGTTCATTAATTTTAAAAAATCTTTTTCAAAATTATTTTTGGCTTCTTTTCTTTTCTCTGTATTAAAATTGATAAATGAGGCTAACCAGGCAGACTGTTTAAAACTTAGAGCTCTGTGAATTTTAGTCAGTACAAGTCCAAGTTGTAAGTAAAGTTTTAGAGTCTTGTAGTGTACAACGTACTTGGTT
>JAQJVL010005743.1:0-33176 GCA_035578905.1 Stictocephala bisonia | reverse complement strand
ACAATAAAAAAAATTTTGGTTCATTTTAAATTTATGATGGACCAAGAAAAAGTCAGAAAAGCATGATTATAATCTAGGTAATAAAAATTCGCCAATTGCTTCTTTAAACACCATAATGTGTAGTAACTTGTTAAGGCTTTACACGTAACAAATAACAAAAACTCATTTATCAGATGACTACATCATACTTAACTTGTGTTGTACTCCGTTCTACAGGACATTCCCCTTGTCAAACTTACCATAACCTTACGTGACCTGACTAGGATAGAGAAATGTAATCACTAGTAGCCATTTGGTGGATCATTATATCGTAATATAAAATGCGTCGTACTCCCTTGTACCAATGCACTGGACAAGGGACTTAGCTTGTCAGACTTAAAATAACCTAAAGTAACCTGACCAGGATAGAGAAATTTAATCACTTGTGCCTTTTTGTTAAAAGATAGTTTAAATAAGACTTAACTGGAAGTCCATAATTTATTAAGGAGTAGTTTATTGTTATTGTTGTTTGTACGTATAGGCTACTGTGCTATAGAGCAGTGACAGATATTTAATACATTGAGTGACTTCTTTTGTTTATTTAGTAATCATAGATTAAATCGGACAGGAATCTCTTAGAGCTTTCATTCATCATTCTGGAATGGATATTTGATATTCAAATAAAATAGAAAGGGACAATCAAATGCTGACTATTCCTAACTCTCAATGAAAGCAATCGTATATTGCCAAAAAAATGTCACCATTGTCACGATAATTTGTTTATGTTATATTCTTTATAAAATATATAATTACACGATTTTATCTTAATGACAATTAAAAATAAGTCTAGCTTTGAAGCATTCAATATTTTTCTTTAAAATACCTTACGGCAGAGAAAGTCCCTAAATGTTTTAATGTAAACTTAGACTACGATGAGGCAGGTTAATTAGTTTCTTCTCTAGTATGGTGAAAATGTCCGACCCACCCATATATACACGTACGGTGGTGATTATCTACTCACCCACTCACACACTTATGGTGATGGTAACCCATATATGCACGTATAGTGATGATGTCCGATCCACCCATATATACACGTACGGTGGTGATTATCTACTCACCCACTCACACACTTACGGTGATGGTAACCCATCTACCCATATATGCACGTATGGTGATAACGTCCGACCCACCCATATATACACGTACGGTGGTGATTATCTACTCACCCACTCACACACTTACGGTGATGGTAACCCATCTACCCATCTATGCACGTATGGTGATGATGTCCGACCCACCCATATATACACGTACGTGGTGATTATCTACTTACCCATTCACACACTTACGGTGATGGTAACCTATCTACCCATCTATGCACGTATGGTGATGATGTCCGACCCACCCATATATACACGTACGGTGGTGATTATCTACTTACCCATTCACACACTTACGGTGATGGTAACCCATCTACCCCTCTATGCACGTATGGTGATGATGTCCGACCCACCCATATATACACGTACGGTGGTGATTATCTACTTACCAATTCACACACTTACGATGATGGTAACCCATTTACCCATCTATGCACGTATGGTGATAATGTCCGACCCACCCATATACACACGTAAGGTGGTGATTATCTACTTACCCATTCACACACTTATGGTGATGGTAACCTATCTACCCATCTATGCACGTATGGTGATGATGTCCGACCCACACAATTATACACGTACGGTGGTGATTATCTACTTACCCATTCACACACTTATGGTGATGGTAACCCATCTACCCATCTATGCACGTATGGTGATGATGTCTGACCCACCCATATATACACGTACGGTGGTGATTATCTACTCATCTACACTCACACACTTACGGTGATGGTAACCTATCTACCCATCTATGCACGTATGGTGATGATATCCGACCCACCCATATACACACGTAAGGTGGTGATTATCTACTTACCCATTCACACACTTACGGTGATGATAACCCATATACCCATCTATGCACGTATGGTGATGATGTCTGACCCACCCATATATACACGTACGGTGCTGATTATCTACTCATCCACACTCACACACTTACGGTGATGGTAACCCATCTACCCATCTATGCACGTATGGTGATGATGTCCGTCCCACACATATACACACGTAAGGTGGTGATTATCTACTTACCAATTCACACACTTACGGTGTTGGTAACCCATTTACCCATCTATGCACGTATGGTGATAATGTCCGACCCACCCATATACACACGTAAGGTGGTGATTATCTACTTACCCATTCACACACTTACGGTGATGATAACCCATCTACCCATCTATGCACGTATGGTGATGATGTCTGACCTACCCATATATACACGTACGGTGGAGATTATCTACGTACCCATTCACACACTTACGGTGATGATAACCCATCTACCCATCTAAGCTTATATGGTTATATGGTGATGATGTCCGAACCACCCATATACACACGTACGGTGGTGATTATCTACTCACCCACCCACACACTTATGGTGATGGTAAGCCATCTACCCATCTATACACGTATGGTGATGATATCCGACCCACCCATATACACACGTACGGTGGTGATGATGCACTGAACCACTCATACACTTTCGGTGATGATAACCCACCAACCCATCAGTACACGTACAGTGACATTAACCTACCGGCCCACCCATACACGTACAGTGGCAATTACCCACTCGCCCACCTATACACGTATAATTGCCCACCCACCCATCTGTATACGTACGGCAGAGATAATACACTCATACACTTACGGTGATGATATTCCACCAACCCATCAATACTCGTATGGTGATAATGGCCCACCCATCCATCTATTCATACGTGAATGGTAATTCAAAAGAATAAAATATATGTATACCTTGACGATCATGTAAAATTGGTATTTATCAAGGGCTGAAATTTTATTTAAAATAAGTACAAATAAGCACATTTAACGTAAAACAACCTATTTTGCATTATCACTTAGTGACAAACAAGGCGCTCTCTTATCTGCGGGTTAATCTAGGGCCTGGCCATAACAGTAAGTCCAGGTACTGCACAAAGCACATATCGTCCATAATACACGTGATCCTGCATACTCAACTCCCTTCCACAGCCAGTGAAATGTATCGTCTCACTGCTGCTGTTAGTAACTAAACACTCTTTATTCCATAGATACAATTGTTTTACACGGCACAAGTCAAGTACAGATATCTACATATAATTGAATAAGACAATTAAAGATATATATACAAATTAAGAAGTATATTTAACTACTAATTTCTACTGGCTGTACTATACTCCTCAACGGTGTAGTCCATCAAGAACACACTCAAAAGCCCGACCACAGCTCTCCTCTCTGATGTCATCAGGCAAAGAATTGTAAATGATGGGAAGAATGTGATGCATATTGAGTTCCGGATTTAGTATTCAGTCAACTCCAGAAATATTAAACATAATTGGATATTGATTTCTTTCCAACATCCAATGATATCCAACTACACTAATAAACTACACCCGTCGATAAAGTTGTGATTCGAACCCTGGATTCTAATGCTCCTCTTAGCAGGGATGGCTGAATATATTAGTATTAGCTTTTTCGTACTAGATGCAAAAAAGTAACTAATACACAGAGTAACTAATGTAATGAAACTAATGTATGTTATCCAGACTTAAATTAACATTGTTGTATTCCTGATATGATGATTCGCTGATAATGACTGCTGGTTGGTCTTCTAGCGCAATCTTGACACAGTAAATATTCTCCCTTGCTATTCCTGACATATTAATATTAGTGTGAATGCAAACAGAGATTAATTTTTACAGAAATATTAGTTATTATCCGGCTATACGGCCATTTAAAAATCCTTATATTTAGATTGAACTAAGTGTAATTATTTGTTGTGTTATAGTGTTTATGTGGTATTACTGCAATTTTATTGAGTTTTATGGTAGTAGTGTAGAAACAGCGGTTGAAGCACAACCTTGAACTTTGTACTGTTGTTGTTTATAAATTTATCACCACGTGATAACCACGTGTTGACCTCGAGGTCAAGTTTACTATTGTTTACTACTATTATCAGCCACGTGGTGACCTTGAAGGTCAAGTTTACTACGAGCACGTGGACCCCCCGCGACGTTGTCCTAGGTCAGTGTTGTTTTGGTGTGACGTCACGCCGTTTTCGCGCTCTTTCTTCTGACGTCACGGCGTATTTATTAAATTAATTGTATTTATTTAATGCTGGCAAAAAGTGTCGAAGACCGGTGCCGGGATCGATCCTAGAACCTTCCGTTTGTGAGACGGAGTCGATACCACTGCGGCACATTGACACACCCGAGAGGGTAACGTAAGTAGCAGCAGAAGAACGCGTGTGGCAGCTCGCTTCGCTTACGCCAAGCCGATGCATTTATACTATATGAAATGTATTTTTCCACAATAATTCGTATTTAATATAGTATTAATGACCATTCAAACCGAAAAAAAATCAGTTTCTCTTTACACTATATAAAATGTACGAATTGTTTTTAACGCAGTGTTACCAACTCGCACGATGAATTGCATTATACTATATAAAATATATGTCAGTGCTACCAACTCACACGATTTATTACATTATACTATATTAAATACATATACGATTTTTAAATTATACTATATTAAATACAAACGCGTTTTTTCGGTGTTACAGTAATATTAATTTAAATTCGTTATCCTTTTACGTTAACTATAATAAATACATATACGATTATTAAATTATACTATATTAAATACAAACGCGTTAATACATACGTTAAAACTGGTCGTTAAGTATTAGGAGAACAGAACTTGGCAAGATCTCTGAAGTCGACCGTTGGCGCGCTATCATATCGCTTGACCCTAGTGTCAGGTGGCGCGCGCTTTATCAGCCCACTGGTGCACGACTTTTCTTGGCAACAATTACGGTTCCTCTTCACTTCTGCTAACCTATTACTCTATTTATTTTAAAACCTCTAAAATCGCTCACCTGAGCTAAACAAGGTATCATATGTTTAAATAAAATTAATTGAAGGATTGTTCTTAACCAGTCAACGTCTTTTTCCCCTGATTTAATCCTATACAGAGTATTTACATTATAGTACCTACATATAGTAGATGATATTCATATAATAATTAATATTTATATTTTCGAAAACTCTATGAAAAAGGTTATGCTTTAATTAAAGTGTATTTTTTTCTTGTTACACAGTATACAGTATTAATTTGAATCATAATAGTAATATTTGGTATTTTATATAGTATTAATTTGTTCTGACCGTTTAACAAATGAACCAGAGGGTTTTTTTTCTTGTTGTTGTATAGTTCTTTTCATAACAGATGATTTTTTTTTTTACAACAGCTGATGTGTCTTCTGCTACCAGAGAACTCTTTGTATACGAGAAAATTTTCTAATTCTAATTTTGCTGATAGATGATGTGGTTCGCTTCGCTTTTAACGAGTCATACTATATAAAGTACATGATGCATTTATAGTATATAAAATGTACCGATGTTTCCAATAATTTGTATTTAATATAGTATTTATTTGTTCTGACCATTTAAACCAGATGTGAAAAAAATCTGTTGGTTTGTTGTCTGCTAGTATCAGCTGATGTGGTGCCATACTATATGAAAGATGCAAAAAAAAAAAACTGTTTTCTTTATACTATATAAAATGTACCAACTGTTTTTTCACAGTGTTACCAACTCACACGATTAATTGCATTATACTATATAAAATACATATATGATTATTAAATTAGACCATAATAAATCATGTATACTATATAAAGTGTATACCAGTATTTTTTGTTGTTGTCGGTGTTGCCAACTTACGCTTTCATTCGTATTAAACTATAATAAATCCGTGTACTATAATAAGTGCATCGATTCATCAGTATGGTCAGCCGATATTTATTCTTTGTCACGTTATAATACAATAATTACTATGGCGGTAAATTTAAACAGATTGAAAAGGATTCTGGTTTTTATGTATCATATTTTATTTCAATATTGCACTTATATGAAGTACATTGTTCATATTAAATCACTATTTTCGTTGTACTATAATAAATGCAATTATTTTTTATATATAAATCAGTTTAATTTTTTTAAATAAATTAAGTTAAATTTTAATTTCTTGTTATTAGGTGAGCAAAGACTGGTAGGAGTTATCAATGTACAGTTGCCGCGTGCGGCATACAAAGTGTTTATTTTTAATATATACTTTAGTGGTAGTGAGACAGATATAAAAATTCATATAATTTAATACAAATCTGCAAAGAGAGGAAACTTCATTAGTATCTGGACATGCATTTTTCTCAACAACAACCAAAGTTTCTAGTTGGCTCTGGTGTCCTAAATAGTGACTTTTTTTCTTTCATAAATGGTTCAATAATATTTAGAGCATTTATCCAAATAATAATTTGTATTTAATATATTAATTTGTTATGATAATTTAATATTCAAACCAGATGCAACAAAATGTGTCGGTTTGTTGTCTGCTACAGCTATATAGCTGATGTGTCTTCTGCTAAAGGATAGAGATGTCTGAAATTTGTTAGTAAATTTGATATTTAGTTGATATTGGTAATGATTTAAATTATGAGTTAAGTAGTTCAATTATTATTCCCTCACACATTAACTAAAACAATCGAATAATATTGAATTATGAGCCATATTTAGACATATGTAATATTACAATATGTAGCATTTACTTTAAGATATCAAATAAAGCCTCTCTATTTACAAACTATCCCATTATTTTAACCTAATATCATAAATAATTACTTTATAGATGTATATTGCTGCAATTTATTATAAATTTACTACAATACTTCAATAAGTTACATTCTACTTATGACAAGGGTATCAAAATAAAATTTGCTATACATTTCATTTCAGACTTATTAAACAAAACGTCATTCATCATTTGCATACTTAAATCTTCTACTGAGAAGATATTTTTGAGTGAGTGTATAAATATAGAATGGGAAATAATATTTTATTTTCTCTAACATAATAAAATAGGCTATAGATGTGAAATTCTCTATTTATTTTATTTCAGATTTCCATTAGGATCTTACACATAAGAGCCTTACGTAAAATATAAATCTAATATGTTTAACACATTAGAGATTACAGTTATGTAAATATTAAATGGACAAAAATGTTTAATTTCTTCATGAAAAGATCTTCATACATGTCCAACTATTATAATATTCCTGAGAGAAACGATTAATTATAAATGGCACTTTAAGTTAATAACATGTTTTTTCCTATTTTGTAAAGATAAATTCTCTTATTAACAAATTAAGTAAATAAAAAAAACAATTCTATGAATCCATTAATAACTGTATAGTGTATTAAATGTTGCATATTATTTTGACAATTTTATAATAATAATTGCCTTTTCTTATAATTTCAACATAAATATCACAAACACGTATTGAAAACATTGAACTTTCAAATAATTAAAAAAAAAAAAAAAAAAATTGTGACCGATTCAACATGAATAATTCATTTTAGTGAGGTCAGAATAACTTCATTATTATAGATTTATTAAAAAAAGACATATTATTTGTTTGTAGCAATAATAAATTATATTTTGTTACTAATTTTATCACATAGAAACTAAAATCATTAGCTCACTTTGAATGGAAAAAACAATATAATACAATATAGATGTTCAATTCAATATACATTTAATTTCAGATATGCGTACAAAACGTTCTTCTACACTTGCATCCTTGAGTGCATACATATGCGTTATGTTTAAGATGAGACATGTCTTGTATATGAGAAATTATCTAAGTTCCATTTTATCAGTGGCCGTATCTTGAGTAAGGATGAGAACTGAGTATCAGGCTTGTCAATTAGTTGAAAATTAGACCAATAATACGTGTTTTTGATTCAACTCTATGGCCCTTAATTTCACTGGTTGTTAGACTTTAAATAAAATGTCCGTTCTATGAAACAGTCAAACTCCGTTAGCAACAATATTACATTGGTTATCCATGCTCATACTACTCACATTCACCTTAGAATACGTTCAATTTTGTGCTGCCTTCTCATATCTAAGAATAATACTTTCTATTGGTTTCTCTTAAAATGAGCTGTGAGAGTAAATACTATAATTTATGTTATGTTTAAATAATTTTTATAAAACAGAGTATACCAAATCAGCCGTTTAAGTATGTACTTCTTTTGCCTACATATATTCTGTTTAATGATAGAAATGAAGCTGTTATAAAAATGATAGTAAAATAAATTAAACAGCTAAGTAAGTTAATTTCGTGTTTATATAAAGGTATTTTATTAGTATCCGCCTTATAGATTTCTAAAGAGAAGACAACCACCAATTAGGGTCACTTTTTAGGTCATTTTTAAATTCTAGTGTATTAAGATTTTACCAAAAGGAAAACACTTATAAGTTACTTTATAGATGCAGACTGTAACCTTATAATAAAAACTACGTAATGAGAAACCAAAATAGACTCTGTTTTAAGTTTACTTTTTAAACCTCCTGTAATATATACAAATCCCCAATTTAACATAGTACATAATACGATAACAAGTTTCAATAAAAACTGTTTTTTTAATAGCCTCATATTCGATGATTTACAAAAATTAAAATATAAACAGTACAAATATACTTATAATTAATCATCTATAGTCTTTATATTTACGTCCCAGTCAAACTAACGTATTACTGTCGGCTGAACACAACGAAAGAAAGATAAACGAAAAAATTAATTAAATTTCTTATTAGCATAGTGCAAATAAATGCAAGTCTGTAGCATTAATCAAAATAAAAGAAATATAGATTAACAAATAAGCTGACTAAATAATATCACATTTCCGGTTCAAGTGAGGTCAAGTGATATGATGGTGTACTCGAATAGACTCAAATAAAATAATTTACTTATCGAATGAAAATATAAACTTTGCATTAAAAGATGTATAAAAGATGCACACTGTGACCCTATAATAAAAAACCATTTAGTGGGAAACCAAAACTGATTCACCAAGAGTAGTTACTTTTTAGAATTCACTAAAACCTAGTGTCAAACTATGATCCACCTTTTTGATCGCTATGTTGATGGCAAATAAATAATCTATATATATATATATATATATAGGACATTCCTTCCATAATACGGGAATATATGTATAACAATAAGTCTAAACTAAATGTACCAGTTGTATTAACTTTGAAACATAAGTAAATCGGTCGAAAAATCATATATGAGTAACTCAACTAATAAAATGTATATTTTATAAATTACAATGATTTTTAATTACGTTCATTCTAATTTTATGTGATTAAAATTTTCATTTTTTCCATGAACATTTTATGTGTGACAAACATAGCCAATAAATAACTAAAAACACCAATTTTAATTATTCTGAATTTTGACATTTTGGTAAACAAGTACTATGATTAATCGTTTAAGAGCTTTATATCAAGACATCTTCTTTATTATGTATCATACATATACTTATCATTAATAAAATACTGGATTTATAAGATATAACATGATAACATGATTTTACACGGTTAAATTTCAGTTTTGCTGAGGCTATAAATATCTAATAAACACGTAAATTGTATAGTGATAACAATTATATAAATAACCATAACATAATGGACATACACATATCTAATGGTTTTAAGTTTTTAAATAACTAATAAGTAACTGCGTGTTTCTATATTTTTAGTTAATTTATGCATTTATTCACCTCAATGACCTCATAAATGTGAATTAATATAAGACATCTAAATCACTGAAATGTATAGATCCAATCGATTTATTTTAAATGACCAATTAAATTAGTTTCGGATAAGAAAATTAAGGTATTATACAAAGTTTCCCTTTCGAGATCCCCTTATGGGGGAATTTTTCTTTATTAGGTTCAATTTTCTGTAAATCTATTTAAACATTAAATGAACGAAATTTTTTATTTCTAAATGAGAGGTCCTCAACTTTTCAACTACTTTTTTAAAAAAACTTAGCGAAACGATTTAAAGTGAAGCACTCTTTTAAAACATTTTTTTCCTATTTTTTAAAGACAGTTGGAAAGATAAAACAAAATTTTAAATTCCCTTTAATAATTACTAGTGATTATTAACTTAATAATATAGTGAATTAATGTTAATAGTATGCTACCAGTTCATAAAATGGTCTTTTGCTTATGACTGATTTAAGTGTATTTTTTTTTTTTTGGTAAACATATAAAAAAAAAACACACTACAAAATAGGCAAAAAAATGAAAAAAAACAGACAAAACAGTACACCAACTTATTAAATTTGAACGGGTTCGTCCATTAAAAAATTAAAACCCCACGAAAAGTTTTTTTTGTGGATCCTTATTATTACTTCTTTTAAATTCAAAATAAAAACGATTGTGACTAGAATATACAAGCCTTGAAATTATACATTCTGATCCCCATTATGAGTTTTAAACTTAATTTATGTCTTCACATATTATTTTTAATTAGTCGTTTACTGATAAAATTTTAAATATTTTTTAAATGTAAAAAAACGTTCATTTTTCAAATATGGGAATAAATTCATATCAACAATTTATCAATTGAGCCAAACTTTTAAAAATTAAATTTCAAAATTTCTTTTTTTAAACTGGGGAAATTTATACAATCAGATTTTGGGTAAATAAAAAAATATACGAGATTTTTATGCAAAAAGAAATTCTTATTCTTTTTTTTTTGACAAATTTTTCAGATCTTTTTTTTCAAACATTGTCCTTCTCAACTCTTTGAACTTGTATTTTCAACTCCTTTCACTCCCCCATTAATCTGTTGAAAGGTTCTTCCCCAAAAATCTTTGGGGACCGTTGCTTTAAAAACTTTTAATAAATGAGTATTCGAAATTTTAACTTTTTTGTAAACACAACAATCAACCCAAGCACGTTTCTGTATGGTCCCTCTTAAATTTTACATCTTCTACACCCTGACCATTTCGCCATTTTTAAAAGTTTTTTTTCAGCTTCGGGACTCCACTAGGTTTTGCAAATCTCACTAAAAACAAAACCATCACAAGTTTGCACACATTGACCTTGGGGGTGATAGTGTTTTTAAACCCGGAGGGGAAAAAAGTGTCTGAAAAAATACCTTTATGTAACCTAAAAAATTATTGAAAAAGTGGTGGGGGGATAGTAACAATTTAATAAAAGGGTTTTCAAAATCGAATGGTTATTTTAAAATAGGATTAGAATTTTTTTATCTTAAAGATATGTTTCTTACAAACATTAATTTAACAATTGATAATATAAAACCACCATATGTTAACTATAGAAAAAAATTTTTAATTAAATTAAATAATTTGGGGGTTTTTTAAGCTAAAAAATAATATATAAATGAAATAATTTACGTTAAATTTCAAATCCATAACAATAAAAAAAGTCATGGATATTTTTTTCTTTTTTAGTATTAAAAAAATTAAGGAATTTGAAAAAAAATCAACTGCGATGATGCTTTAAAACAAATCTCAGCCATTTTACAGTTGTATTATTTTTTTATGAAAACTTTTTTTACATTTTTTTCTTCATTAGTATACATTTTTATTTGTTTTTTCCCCAAAAACTAGTTTTGATTTGTTTGAAAACAGGGTTATTTTTAGTTGACAAACTTATAAACTGAAAAAACTGTACATTGTGAAGCCCCATAAATGAATTTGAATGTTAAGTGCAGGTGAACATTCAATATACCCCTTTCTTTTAAATTAATGAATTTATATTTAGTAAACTAAAAACAATACAGAAAAAAAACTTACTTATTTTGGGTGTGTAAATAAAAAAGTACATAACTAGACTTTATTTTCTTTTTCATTTAATAGAAAAAATTAACATAATGAACTTAGGTATGGGTATTTTTTTTATTTACGATACCTATTATTGTTTTCTGTTATTTGTTGGTAAAAAAGATAATTGTATATAGTTCATATGTTCTTTGTTGTAAGAATTAAAGTTGGTATTTCACTTCTCACGGAAAAACCAAGGAGAGAGGGGGGTTATCTGTCCTCAAAAAGGGCATCCCCCAAACCCCGTAACCGATTCTTATTGGTGGACTAGAATTACTCTCCCCTATCGATGCGAGGGCGTTTTCACCCCAGATCTCAGCTCTAAATTGGGGCCAACCCCTCGCTCGCGTGGTCTCTCTTCGTTAGACCCACGTAGACTCTCGAAAACCGGTACTCTCAACGTTTACGCACCTCTCTGCGGTTCTCTTTCCCCAAAAAACAATTAGTTGTGTGCTTTAATTTTTAATTTTGTGCTATCATCCAGACCTCAAGAATTCGTTTGTCGGTACTGATCGGTCCCCGGGATTTCGAAGCGCCTTACTTCCGCGATACTCTTAGTGCTCTAGGACTGTGGTCAAAGGAAGGTGGAGGTTTTCCCTAATGTCTCCAAACTACTCCTGCTGGACAAGTGTGCACCTAAGTCGGGGTGGATTACCTTTTTATTCTACCCCCTCCCTATTACTAGATTCCCGTCTGCTCCAAAGGGCATGGCCCCGTACTTTTAACTTTCTCTACTCCCTTTTTTGAACTTTTTTGGGGGATAATCATTCCCCAACATTTTTGGCCTAGGGGCCGCATCTTTACCCAACGTTTTTGCTCCCCCAAACCGGGGATATTCATTCCCCGCAACATTTTTGGTCAGCTCGGGAGGGATAAATTGTTCACCCTGGGACAACAGCCTTTTTTTTTTAAAATTTTTAATTAAATTGTTTTAATTTACAACAAAAATTTAATCAAAAAAGAATTAATTTGATCCATTTTTTCTCTTTTCAATTAATTGCTTTTTTTTAAAACAAAAAAAAATTTTTTTCGACTCAATTGTTTCTTTTCAATCAATCATTATTTTCATAATAAAAACTTTTGGAAAAATTAAGTGTTGTGATTACAGTTAAAGTATAAAAAACCGTTCTCAACCCTTGCACTAAAATACCCCCGCGCGAACGATAAACCCTCGACGGGAAATTTCAGCGACTCTCTCTCTCTTTTAAAGGTTAAAATGTAAAACAACTGTCAAATAAACATTTTTGTTTTTTTTACATTTTACTTGTATTGATTTTTTGTTGAATTATATTATTTTTGCTTTATTTTGTTCACAATTTCCGTAGGTTTCTGTATTTTTGTAGATTTTGAATATTATTCCCCCTATTTTAATACAATTTGGAATAATTTTCTATTCTAACAGGTTGTATGAGATTTTTGTTTTTCTCACTTAAAAGTAACTTTGAGGCCAGCATTAACATCAAATAGTGGGTTTTGTCTTTAAAACTTAAAAAATTTTTTATTATATTTTAATTATTCATGGTAATAATTGTTTTTTTATCAATCAAGTTTTTTTTTAATGCATTTCAGTTATACCCCAAATTTTGTTGTTTCTACTTTGTTTTCTTTGAATGGATTTTATTGTTATTATTATTGTTTTGTGTTTATCTTTTGTCAATTTTCGTTTGAGCATTTTTGTCTAATATTGTTAATTAAAAAACAGTTCATAGGTTGCACTAAAAAATTTTATGTTAGTATGTACTAAAACAAAATTTTTCTGTTGATTGAATTCGCCACATAACTTAAACTTTTGGACTACATTAACAAAAGGTATTTTTTTTTTTTTAAATTTTACTTTTTCTCTTTTAAGTTTTTTTATTCCTATTCATTCATGTTAAATTACGTTTTGAAAAGGGAAAATTAAATTTTTTGAAAAAATTTTTTTGAAAACTTAAATTTTTTGTGTATCTTTTTAAACTGTTTTAAATGAAATTTGACCCGTATTTATTTTATTGATTAATTATCTCATATTCGTGTGCCCAAAAAAATTAGCTTGTTTATGCCAAAAAAATTTTTTTTGGGTTTTAGGTTTTGGTTCATAAAAATGTTTTGTTGTCTCTTGAAATTAAACTTCTTTTAAATTTCTACCATCCTCCCAAAACGGGTGAATTTAACGTTATCTATTTTCACGTGTAAGCTCTTCTAAAAGGGCTTTTTTAATAAATTGAAGGAATTTTGAAAAAATTTTCTACGAAAAAATAAATCTCTAACCTCTGTAAAAGTTAAACCCAAAAAAACGCCTTCTCTAATAAAATTAAAAAAGAAAAAAGGGCTGATTTTGTAAAAACCCTTAAGGTTTTTTAGCTTTGATTTTGACGTGGTGTGTCGTTGAACTTATTTTCCGACCTTTGAATTTTTAAATCTTTTGCGTATTTGCAGCAATCTTGGGGGTTTGCTCCCCTGTCAACCAAAAACACCTAGCCACTGAGTGATACCCGGAGTGTTTCAATTCTGGAATTCTCAAAGTCGGGTTACCAAAAATAGACCTGCAAAATTTTTTGGGTGCCCACAACTGGACAAGTTTTATTAATTGGTTTGATAGACGATTCATGTAATGAAACCTTTCCTGTGGCTAATTTCCCAATACTTACCATGGTTACAAGGGTGCTTTAACTTTAGAAAAAATTTTAACTCTCTCCGACCTAATTATTCGGGGCCTATAATTTATACAATAGATTCAATACTGCAGGTTAAATTCTACACCTCAATCAATCTTAGATTTCCTTGTTAGTGCTCCCCTTTTGAAGGGACTTCTCAATTTTCGTGAAATTTTTACTGAACATTACAACCTTGAAGGCTTTAGGATTCATGTAATCAAAAATAACCCACTTTATCTAATTTTTTGCAAAAATTTGACAATGAGCTTTTGTAAAAAACTTAAAATTTTTCGATCCAATGCGAATGAAGACTTTAGTCCTACTCTTTACCTATGGGGAAAGAAAATAAAAAAAATATTTTGAACTTTGATGCTCGCAAACGAAACGCTAATACACAACCTCCTTTGTGAACAAAAAAATCTCACGGTTAAAAATCAAAAAAAAACACCTTTGGAAAAAGGTGAATTCTTCACATAGTGGCGTCTTATGATACAACCAAACCATTCCGGGTCACGGGGAAATACTAATAAACACAACGCTTGGCATGTTTTGTTTGTAATAAAACAGGTCACAAAAATATGTTGTGATAATTTAAAAAAAACTCACCTCATGAAAGATAGAGTTAGTAAAAAAACCCCAAACGTTGTTTCTAGCCTTGGTAATCACAGCCGAAAGATTGTCATCAAAATAAACTTTGGCACATGTGAAAAAGTGACATCTTAAAATGTTAATTTTTGATGTTAAGCTCTCTAGTCAACCCTTCGAATAGCCCTACGTCCTCTCACCTCAAGTCAACATAATATTATTCGGGGGATATAGCACAATTTAAATTTTTTTTGTCTTCTGCTGTGATTAAATTCTTCCCAAAAATACTCTAACTCTCTCTTTATCTAATTATAGGGTTTTTTATGGGTACACCAATTAAGCAACCACCTTAAAGGGTTTTTCCATTTTTTTTAAGCATTATTACACGGGCTCTTGTGTGAACTCCTCCCCTGAAGTGCCGCTAATATCTTGAACGCAAGCGACGGGGGTTTCAAATCTAAAAATTTGGCCGAATAAACTCCTCTCTAAAAAGGGAGAAATGTACTAAACTTGGAAACGCTCTGGGCCATCATTGGCCCAAAAAACATAGTTTCACATTTTAGATAAAATCTCCGTGGTTTACCACGCACTCGTATCGCTTCTGACGGTGGCAAGGCAACCCTTTATAACTCCTGCCCCTTTCCCTTCCCTTACCTGGGGGCATTGATGTATTAATGGGGTAGCTCTCTGTTCCTTAATTCTTTCAAGAAAATCATTCGTTTGGGCCCCTCACATCCTATGTGATGGGCCAACTTCGGCTACAACTCTGGGTAAAGCTCCTTGTCTTCGACAGGGTGCTGCGGTCAACTTCCTCAAAAATCTCTTTTTTACTAGTGATATCTTTCACTCATTTTTTAAACGATTCTGGAACAAAAAAACACCCCCCGTCATGTTAAATCACAAAAGGATCACTTGTGAAAAATACTTTGTAAAGACTATACTCGTGATCAATGGTCGCTATGTTTGGGAAACTTCCTTCAGAACGGATCCCCTTTCTTTGGCTCTCTCAAAGTACTGTAAAAGCTTTATGTTCTTAACAAAAATTTAACGCACAACCTCATTTTGTCACTTTACCGCTAAATCATTTCTAATTCGAGCTCTTGGTCACGTTCAAAAAGCCCTGTTGAGAAACCCCCTCATATTATCTCCCTCATCAGGGGTGTATTGAAACCTACGTAAACAAAACTTAGGACTGTGTTTGACGCCATAGCAAACCCCAGTTTGGTTACTCTCTCAATGATATTCTTTTCCCCCGGGTAAAATTTACAGACTGTTTTTGTGACTTTTTTTTGACTTCCGGTCTCAAAAAAAGGTTTTCATTACTTATAATTTTTCGTAAAAATAAAAATCCTCCTGACGATCACATTTTCAACTCATTTTATGGCATGACCCCTTCCCGAAAAAAATACCCACTTTTCAAACTCCCCACTTCCCTAGGGGATGAACGCTTCCTATTGGAATTAAAATCTGCTCAACTTGCGGGGGATGAAGGTGTGCTTTCCTCAGGAGTAACTCACTACGTCACATACCTACGTGGATGATTTTGCATGGTGCAACTCTGTGGGGGGCTCTTAATTTCCCAAGACCATCACCCAATCTTAGTCGGGGGGTTCGAAATTGGGAAGTGGATCCAACTCCAACCAGTCCTCCGGTTCCCTGGGAACTCTAAAATCCTAGTTTCTTGAAAAAGGCAAAAATTCATAAATTTCTCCATCCGGGGTATGCCTGGCCCCCAAGAAGATTTTTTCGCTATGCCCCCCAATATCAAACAGACAAATTAACCAAGCCACGTAAAAAGCCTCTTTGAAGGTTGTACGACCCTGCGGTTTTTAGCCCCATTAAAATATGGTATAAATCATATGCAGCCCCTTGGGGCTCAAGGCCAAAGGGGACGATGTTCCCCCCCCCGATCCCCCGATAATGGCAATTATTCTTAAAATACACTAGCCGTTCCCTCTCTCAACCAAGATGCCTCGAGTTTTCCTTTAGCCCCACTCTAATTAATTGAATTACACGGGTTTTCTGACCTCGAATGGGTTATCCGCAATATGTATTTCGTTTTGAATCTTCTAGCGGAAAATACTGGAGCAAAAATTTTTTCAAAAAACTCGTGTGGCCCCCCTAAAGGGGGACCCTGCCTGTTTGAATTTGTGAGCTCAAACTTTTTTCTAACTAATTGATTATTGCCTAGGGCGTTTTCTTTTCAAATTAAAAAAATGACACTTTGGGGTTTACTCTTGGGAGTGCTCCTGGGTACAAAAACCTACCCACCGATTTAAAACTTTTGTCAAATCGGTTTGCTCAAATTCAAGAAATTATTCCTTCCATTGGGGACCCAAATTAAATACAACATTCCCGCCGATTTTGCTTCCCGAGGTTTCTTCTTCCAACCCTCACCCACCCCTGTTGGGGGTCCCCCTGGTTTTGTCTATCTAAGCCTCACTGGCCGACTCCAACTTCCCCAAAGAACCACAAAATTTTAGCTCTTCAAATTTAATGAGGCAAGCTAATTCTCAACCATTACGCTCCACTCAACCCTTCTGAAATCTCAGTTTTAAACCTGGGCACTTCTTGTTGGGGCTCCCTGGTGCCCTACCAGAACCCGATCCTCTGATGTTCCTACCAATCGACTTCGCCATTGGCAATAGTCCCGGGTTTTACCAACCATCTGGCATCGTTCATTGGAATACCCCCACTTCCCAAACAACGTTCTAAAGGACAATCCCCGGGGAACCTCAAAATTTGGGGATCTCGTTTGGGGAATCCCCCAAACCACCTCTTTTCCCGGGCCCCGGGTTTCACTGACGTTTACCCCGGACCTGATGGCACCCTGGGGGTGGCCCATAGACCCTTCAGGGGGAAAACACTGATGCAAACAAGTCTTTCCTCTGCCCCTAAATAAGGGGAACCTTTTAATTTTAAGAATTTTGTAAACTTTAATTAAAAACCCTTTTTTCTGTAATCATCACCCTTTATATGTTGTGTGTAATTTTTTCATTTTTCTCTTTGTTTAAGTTTATAACTTTAAGGTGGCCCGGGATTTAGGTAATAAATAATTGAAATAGTTCATATGTTCTATATTGTAAGCATTGAAGCTTGGTTTTAATTCTCACGGAAAAAAGAGGGAGGGGTTTTTTTCCCCAAATAGCATCACGCACCCCCGGAACTCGAGTTCTTATTGGGGGATAAATTACTCTCGCCTGATGCTCGGGCGTCGTTTTACCCAGATCCACGCTCAATGGCACACACCCGCCGCGTGGTCTCTTCTGTCTGACCTCACGAGACCTCACAGACGGTACTTTTTCCGCTTAGCATTCCGCGTTTCTCTTTCCCCAATCAACATTAGTGTGTGTGCTTTTAAATTTTAACTTTGGCATCATCCCCGACCCCTTTAAAACTTCGTTTTTGCGGGGATGATCGGGGCTCCTGGACTTTCGAAGCGTCCCCTACTTCCGCGAAAACTCTTCAGTGTCTAGGGCTGTGGGCAAGAAGGGGGACGGATTACCATAAGTGCCCAACTACTCTGTGGCAAGTGTGCACCCAGCTCTGTGGTGAGTTACTCTTTTTATTTTAGCACCTCCCTTTCACTAAATTTTCCCCGTCTGCTCCCGAAAGGGGATGGGCCTCCGTACTTATTAACGTTTCTCTCACTCTCTCTTTTGAACATTTTTGGGGTAACTCATTCCCCCAAATTTTTGGTCCCACGGGGCCGCTCATTCATCCCGTAACATAGGGGTAATAAATGTTATTTATGTATTTAATTTGGGAAATTTAAACGTAATTTAGATAATAATTTATTTCTCTACCAGGAATTTTTTAGGTTTTTTTTTAATAAAACTCAAATAACAGCCCAATTACGTTTTATTTTTTTTTGTAAATCTATTTTGACATTTTTTTTTTTCATTATATACATTTTTATTTTTTTCCCCCAAAAAAAGAATGATTTGTTTAAAAAATGGTTAGTTTTAGTTGAGAAAAACTCATAAACTGAAAAATGTACATTGTGAAGCCCATAAATGAATTTGAATGTTAAGTGCAGTTGAACTTCAATATATCCCTTTCTAAATAATGAAATTTATAGTTTAAGTAAACAAAAAATCAATACGTCGAACAAAACTATACTTTGTTAGGGTGTAAAATACAAAGTAATAAATAGACTTTTATTCGTATAATAATTTAAAATGTGAATTACATAAGAACTTAGGTATAGGAATTTTTTTTTATTTTACGAAATTCCCATTACGTTGTATTCATGTTATTTATGTATTTAATTTAATTGAAACTGTAATTTTTGATAATAATTTATTTCTCATACACAGGGAAATTTTTAGGTTTTATTAAGTAAAACTCAAAAATAAAATGGAAACAAATGTAAAATTACTTTTAAAGACAAATACGCACCTAATGTAATTTTACCCAAAAAAATAACCAAAACCCGAATTTTTAAATTAATTTTGTGTTGGTTAAATAAATGAGAATGGTAATTTTGCACTTTATCGTTTTTTTTTAAATATTTTTTCCCTGAAAGGAAAATAAAACATATGTTTTAAATGAATGTATGTCTATGTTACATAGGAATGGTTTTTGGTAATTTTAAATAAATACATCACTTTAAAACTTTCAAATTTTTTTTCTCCAACTAAATTTTTATACATTACTGTTTGTATTTGAAAAAGTAATTTTAATAAAGAAATTTATTTAGAAAAGTTTCGCTTTTAAACCTAGAAATATAATTACGTAATATGCTTTAATGTTTTAAGGCTTTGGGGATAAATGAAACAAATTTACTCATATAAAATTCTTTTTTTCAAATATTAATATAGCAAAACACATTATTTGAAAAATACTATCTATTAAAAAAGCTTTTTGTTACAATTATTTGCAAAAACCCTTTCGATTTTAAAAAAAATCGTTATAAAATCAATTTGTCCTACTTTTAATCTACGTTTAGTTTGAAATATAATGCATAAATTTTCATTAAGTATTTGACTTTAATTTTTAATTTTAATCAAAAAATATCAAAAAAACAATAAGTAGCTTACGGTAACTTTTAGTGCAACTTTTTGAATTAGAAATGTGCACATAAATATAAAGGGGCTTTTTTAAATAATATACGTATAATTTATAATTTTTTTTGTGAATATTTAATGTTTTAAAAAGGAAATCTAATATTTTAAACTATTTTTTATAGGTTATTAGGGTATTCATCATTATTTAAATGTTAAATTTTAAAGCGTATTTTTTTTTTAAAATTTTTTTGTAAGACTGTAATGATATTGTATTGGTTAAATTTTAATATAAAATGTTTCTTTATTGTCTGCACTATCTTTTTAAAAAATTCAGAATTTGCAATAAATTTCTTAACTATTGTTTGGAAAATTTTTTGAAGTTTTTGTTTGTTGTTGTTTTAAAGAAAACAAAATTGAATTTAAAAAACATTGGTTTAATTAAAACCAGTTTTTAATAAAAAGTTTCTTTAAAAAATGATCCTATAATTTAAGTCAAATAACCCTAAATAAAGTAAAAGGTAACGCGAATTGATTTGTTATATATAGTACAAAATTGGATTTCCCTTTTTAAAAATTTAAAAATTCCCCAATAAAAAATTTTTAAATTATACAGATACTTAGTAAAATTTTGCCCCCTTTGGTGTATGGCACAGTTCGAATTCAATTTAAAATTCATAACAAGTTACCCCTAAACTACTTATCTGTTTTTTTGATATTCTTTTATTAAAATGTAAAAATTAAAGAAATACTTAATGTAATTATGATTATATTTCAAACTAAACTGACTTAAAGTAGGACAAATTGATTTATAAAAGTTGTTTTAAAGTATTGTGTGCGTATAATTGTAAAGAATAAAGCTAATTTAAAAATAGTATTTATTCAAATAACTTTTTTTTACTATATTAATTTTTTGAAAAAAGGGAATTTTACTATGATAATATGTTTCATTTTCTCCAAGCCTAAACATTAAGCATATTTCTAATTAAATTTTTTTATGGTTAACGAAAACTTTTCTAAATAAATGTTCTTTTTTCATAAATTACTTTTTCAGAATTTCATAACATGTAATGTATAAAGATTTTGTTGGAGGGGATAAACATTTGAAAGTTTTTAAAATGATAGTATTTATTTTAAAAATTCACAAAAACATCCAAAATTTTAAATTTGACTACATTCATTTTTAAAAAAATGTGTTTTTTCCTTGGATGGAAAAAAATTTTTTAAGAGGGAAAACGATAAAGTGCAAAATTTCCATTTTTTTTATTTAAAGCAACGACAAACATTACATTTTTTAATTTTGGGGTTTTTGGGTTTCTTTTTTTGTAAATTTATAACAATTTGTGTGCTGATTTGTCTTTGAAAGTAAATTTTTTGTTTTTCTTCCAATTATTTTTTTGATGTTACTTTAAAATAAACGAAAAAATTCCCTGTGTATGAAAAAATAAAATTTTTATCTAAATTACAGTTTTAATTCCAAATTAATACATAAATAACATGAATACAACGAATAGGTTCGAAAATAAAATAAATCCCTTTACCTAAGTTCATTATGTTTAAATTTTACATATTTAAATTTTATTATACGAATATAAAGTTAGTTATTTTTCTTTGTATTTACACACCGACTAATTGTTTTGTTCGTACTATATGATTTTTTTTGTTTCTTAAATTAAATTCATTATTTGGATGAAAGGGGGAATAATTTTTGTTAAATGCACTTAACATTCAAATTCATTTTCGGGCTTCACAATTACTTTTACAGTTTTTAGCTTTGTCAACTAAAATAACCTTTTTTCAAACAAATCATATTAGTTTTTGGGGAAAAAAAAAAATAAAAATGTATACTAACGGAAAAAAAAAATGTCAAAAAAGAGGTATCATAAAAATAATAAACTGTAATATGGTGGATTGGGTTTTAAAACATCATCGCAGTTGATTTAGTTTCATTTCCTTAATTTTTTAAATACAAAAAAAGAAAAAAATAACATACTTTTTTATTGTTTTGGGGATTAAATTTAAAGTAAATTATTTTCATTCATTTTGTTTTTTAGTTAAAAACCGCTATTATTAATTTTTTTAAAAAAAGTTTGCTATATTAACATATGTGTGAGTTTATATTTTCACACTTTTAAGATTTAATGTTTGTATGAAACAGTATCTTTAAATAAAAAACAACTTCTGAATCCTATTTAAACTAACCGTTCGATTTTGACAGATTTTTATAAAAATTTTTACATCACCCCCACTTTTTCAAAACAGTTTTCAGGTTACTAAAGGTATTTTTCACACTTTATCACACTCCCCGGGGAAAACACTATCACCCACAGGGACAAAAGTCAAAATTGCTGATGGGGTTTTGTTGACTAATTTGAAAACCCGCTATCCAAAGTGAAAAAAACTTCAAAAATGGCTGAAATGGTCGAGGGTGAGGGAAAATATAAAATTTAAGAGGGCCATACAGAAACAGCTGCTTGTGGTCCTGATTGTTGTTTTTGCAAAAAAAGTTTGAAATTCGAAACTCTTTTTTTAAATTGTTTGAACATCGGTCCCAAAGAGTGTGGGGAGAATTTTACAACAGATTAATGGCCGAGCTGAAAGGGTTGAAGAATCACAAGTTCAAAGAGTTGAGCAAGGACAATTTTTGTAAATAAAGTCTGAAAAATTTGTAATAATAAAAATAAGAATATCTTTCTTGCATAGAACAATCTCGTATATTTTTATTTACCCAAAAATCTGATTGATAAATATCCTACAGTTTAAAAAAAGAAATTGATAATTTTAAATTTTTAAAAGTTTGGGGTCAAGTATGATTAAATTTTTTGTATAGAATTTTTTATCCGATATTTGAAAAAGAACGTTTTTTTAATTTAAAAAAAATTTTTATTGTCAGAATTACGATAAATTTAAAAATAATATGTGAAGACTTAAAATAATTTAAAACTAAATTTGGGGATCTCAGAATGTATTATATTTACAAGGGCTTTATATTTAGTTACAAGTCGTTTTTTTTTGTAATTTTAAAAAAAGAAACAAAAAGGATCACACAAAAAACAACATTTACGTAGGGTAATTTTTGAATGGATGAACCCTTCAAGTAAATAAGTTGGGGATTGTTTTGTTGTTTTGTACATTTTTCTATTTTTTTGTTTTTGTTTTTTCTGTTTACAAAAAAAATTATACACTTGAAATCATTCATAGCAAAAAGACCATTTTTGAACGGGGAGCATACATGTAACATTTTAATTCACTTATTATTAAATTTTTAATACACTAAAGTTATTAAAAATTTTTAAAATTGTTTTTTTATCGTCCAACTGTCTTTACAAAAAAAAAAAAAACTGCTTAAAAACTGAGTGTCATTAAAATTTAAAACGTTTCGCAAGTTTTTTAAAAGTAGTTGAATATGTTGAGGTCCCCTCATTGAGAAAAAAAAATGTTTCGTTCATTTAATGTCTAGCTAGATTTACAAATATGTGAACCTAAAAAGATGAAATTCCCTCTTTAAAGGAGATCTCAGAAGTGTATCATTTGTATAATACCCAATTTTCTTATCCGAAAATAATTTTTTTGGTCTTTTAAATAAATCGATTGGATCTATACATTTCAGTGATTTGAGTCTTATATTAATTCCATTTAGAGGGTCATTGAGGTAAAAAATGCATAAATTAACTAAAAAAAAATAGAAAAAAACGCAGTTTCTTATTAGTTATTTAAAAACTTAAAAAAACCCTTAATTGTGTATGTCATTATGTTATTTATTTATTTAAATTTTATCACTATACAATTTTCTGTTTTTAGATATTTATGCCCCAGCAAAAAATAAATTTAACCCTGTAAAATCTGTTTTCTGTTTCTTATAAATCCGTATTTTTTTTAATGATAAGTTTATGTATGATACATAATAAAAAATGTCTTGATTAAAACCTTTAACATTAATCATAGTACTTGTTTTCCAAAAGTCAAAATTCAGAATAATTTAAAAAATTGGTGTTTTTAGTTATTTTTTTTTCTTGTTGTAAAACATAAAATGTTCATGGAAAAAAATGAAAAAATTTTTAAACACATAAAATTAAATGAACGTAATTAAAAATCATTGTAATTTATAAAATATACTTTTTTTTAGTTGAGTTTTCTCATATATGATTTTTCGACCCATTTACTTATTTCAAAGTTTTAAAACAACTGGGACATTTATTTTGACTTATTGTTATTCTATATTTCCCCTATTTTAAAAAGGGAAAGTCCTTTTTATATAATATAAAAGATTATTTATTTGCCATCAACATGCATCAAAAAGGGGGGATCTATTTGAACTAGGTTTTAGTGAATTAAAAAGTAATATCTTGGTGAATCGTTTTGGGTTTCCCACTAAATGGTTTTTTTTATTATAGGGGCACAGTGTGCATTTTATCATCTTTTAATGCAAATTTATATTTTTATTTGATATAAAATTTTTGTTTTATCTATTTGAGTACACCTCAATTACTTACCCACTTGAACGGAAATGTGATTTTCATTTAGTCGCTTTTTTTTAATTATATTTCTTTTATTTTTATTAATGCTCAGACTTGCTTTATTTGCACTTTCTAATAAGAAATTTAATTAATTTTTTCTTTTTTCCTTTTTTCGTTCTTTCAGAAACAGTAATACGTTTGTTTATGGGGCGTAAATTAAAACTATAGATGATTAATTTAAGTATATTTTTACTGTTTATTTTTAATTTTGTAAAAACATCGAATATGAGGCTATTAAAAAAAACAATATTATTTAAACTTGTTATCGTATTAGTACTATGTTTTAAATTGGGTTTGATATTTTAAAGGGGTTTAAAAAGTAAACTTAAAACAGATCTATTTTGGTTTCTCATTACGTATTTTTATTATAAGGTTACAGTTGACTATAAATTAACTTATAAATGTTTTCCTTTTGGTTTAAAATTTTAATACCTAAATTTAAAAATGACCTAAAAAAGTGACCCCAATTGGTGGGTTGTCTTTTTCTTTAAAATCTAAAGGGGATACTAATAAAATACCTTTATATAAAACAAAAATTAACTTACTTAGCTGTTTAATTTATTTTATACATTTTTTATAAAAAGCTTCATTTCACATTAAAAATATATGTAGGGAAAAGAAGTACATACTTAAAAGGTGATTTGGTATACTCTGTTTTTAAAAAATTATTTAAACAAACATAAATTTTAGTATTTACCTCCACTCATTTTAAAGAAACCAATAAAAGTATTTTCTTAATATAAGAGGCAGCACAAAAATTTTAACCTTTTCTAAGGTGAATGTGAGTATATAGCATGGATAACAATTAATATTTTTCTAAAGGGGTTTGACTGTTTCTAAAACATTTCTTTAAAGTCTAACAACTAGTGAAATTAAGGGGATAAGTTAATCAAAAAACTATTTTTGGTCTAATTTTTTAATAATTGACAACCTGATATCGTTCTCATCCATCAACATACACATGATAAAAATGGAACTTAGATAAATTTCTCATTAAAACATTCTCAATTTTAAAAATAACGCATATTATGCACTAAGGGTGCAATGTAGAAGAACGTTTTGTACGCATACTGAAAATTTAAAAGTTATTGAATTGAACATCTTATTTTATTAATTGTTTTTTCCATTCAAAATGACTAAAATTTTAGTTTCTATGTGATAAATTGTAACAAAAATTAAATTTTTTTTTTCTACAAACAAATAATAGTTTTTTTTTAAAAAATCTATAAAATAAGTTATTCTGACCCACTAAAATAATTATCATGTTGAATCGGGCACAATTTTTTTTTTTTTTAATTTTTGAAAGTTCAATTTTTTTAATAGTTTTGGATTTTATGTTGAAATTTAAGAAAAGGGAATTATTATTATAAAAAATTTCAAAAATTTTAATATGCAACATTTAAAACACATACATTTTTTTAATGGGTTCTAGAATTGTTTTTTTATTTTAATTTTTTTAAAAAGAGATTTTTCTTTCAAAAAAAGGGAAAAAAAATGTAATTAACTTAAATTCCATTTATAATTAATCGTTTCTCTCGGAATATTATAAAAAGTTGGGCATGTATGAAGATCTTTCTAAAAAAATTAAAAATTTTTGTCCATTTAATATTTAAAAAACGTAATCTCTAATTTTAAAAATATTTTATTTTAAATTTTACGTAAGGCTCTTAAATGTAAGATCCTAAAGGAAAAACTAAAAAAAAAATGAATAAAATTTCACATCTATAGCCATTTTTTATGTTAGAGAAAATAAACTATTATTTCCCCTTCTAATTTATACACTCAATCAAAAAAAATTTTTTCAGTAGAAGATTTTAAATATAAAGATGAATGACGTTTTGTTTAATAAGTCGAAATGAAATGTATAGCAAATTTTATTTTTAAAACCCTTGTTCTAAGTAAATGTAACTTATTGAATATTTTAGTAATTTATAATAATTGCACTGTACATCATAAAATAAATTTTTTATGAAAATTTGGTTAAAATAATGGGGTAGTTTGTAAAAAAGAAGGGTTTTTTTGATATTTAAAGTAAAAGCACATATTGTAAAATTTCATTGTCTAAATATGGGTCGAATTTAAATTTTCGATTTTTTTAGTTAACGTGTGGGGGAATAATAATTGAAATTAAACTCATATTTAAATCATTACCAATATCAAAATAAATACAAATTTTTTAACAAATTTCAACATCTTTCCCCTTTTGCAGAAGAACATCACTAATAGCTTAAGACAACAAACGACACATTTTTTTTGCATCTGGGGTTTTAATTTAAATTTTTCATAACAAATTAATATATTAATACAAAATTTTTATTGGATAAATGCTTAAATATTATTGAACCATTTTTGAAAGAAAAAAAGTCACTTTTAGGACACCAAACCAACTAGAAATTTGGGGTTTTTTTGAAAAAATGCATGTCCAGATATAAAAAATTTCCCCTTCTTTGCAGATTTGTATTAAATTAATGATTTTTTATATCTGTCTCACAACACTAAAGTATATATTAAAAATAAACACTTTGTATGCCCACGCGGCAACTGTACTTTTTTAACTCCTACCAGTCTTTGCTACCAAAAACAAAAATTAAATTTTTAAATTAATTTATTTAAAAAAATTAAATGATTTATATATAAAAAAAAATTGCATTTATTATAGTCAACGAAAATATGATTTAATATGAACAATGTACTTATATAATGCAAATTTAAAAAAAATATAATACATAAAAACCCGAATCCTTTTCAATCTGTTTAAATTTACCGCCAAGTAATTATTTTATTAAGGACAAAAATAAATATCGGTGACCTACTGATAATCGATCACTTATTTTAAATCACGGGTTTATTTTTAGTTTAAACAATAAACGAATTACAACACGAAACAACAAAAAAACTGGAAAAAACTTTAATAGTATAAATGATTTTTTATGGTCTAATTTTAATAATCAAAATTGTATTTTATATAGTATAATGCAATTAATCGTGTGATTGGTAACACGTAAAAAACAGGGTACATTTATATAGTAAAAGAAAAAAAGTTTTTTTCATCTTTCTATAGTATGGCACCAATTTTTGTATAGCAACAAAAAAACCCAACAGATTTTTTTTTTCATTGGTTTTTTAAAAGGTCAGAACAAATAAAAATTTATTAAATACAAATTATTGGGGAAAAATCGGGCTTTTTTTATATTAAAAGCTCATGTACTTTTTATAGTATGCTCGTTAAACGAAGCGAACCCATATCTTCGCAAAATTTGAATTTGAAAATTTTTCGTTACAAAATTCTCTGGTAGAGAAGAAATCACTTTTTAAAAAAAAAAAATCATTGTTATGAAAAAAAAAACATCAAAAAAAAAAAAACCCTTGGTTTATTTGTTAAACGGCAAAAAAATTAATACTAATAAAATACAAAAAAAATTTCTTTATGATTCAAATAATACTGTTACTTTTTAACAAGAAAAAAATAACTTTAATTAAAACTAACCTTTTTCATAGATTTTTGAAAATAAAATATTTTTTTTATATAATATCTCTACTATATTAGGTACTATAATGTAAAAATCTGTATAGGATTAAAAAGGGGGAAAAAAAGGTTTTATGTTAAAACAACCTTAATTAATTTTATTTAAACATTTGATACCTTTTTACTCAGGTAGCGATTTTTGGGGTTTTTAAAAAAATAGATATTGGTTTAGAAAGGGGAAAAGGGAACCGTAAATTGTTGCCAAGAAAAAGTCGTGCACCAGTGGGCTGATAAACGCGCGCCGCCACCTGACACTAGGGTTCAAGCGATATGATAGCGCGCCAACGGTTCGACTTCAGAGATCCTTGCCAAGTTCTGTTCTCCTAATACTTAACGACCAGTTTTAACGTATGTATTAACGCGTTGGTATTCTAATATAGTATAATTTAATAATCGTATTTGTATTTATTATAGTTAACGGTAAAAGGATAAACGAATTTAAAATTAATATTACTGTAACACCGAAAAAAAACGCGTTTGTATTTAATATAGTATAATTTAAAATCGTATATGTATTTCTTATAGTATAATGTAATAAATCGTGTGAGTTGGTAGCACTCGACCATATATTTTATATAGCTATAATGCAATTCATCGTGCGATGTTGGTAACACTGCGAAAAAACAATTCGTACATTTAATATAGTGTAAAGAGAAACTGATTTTTTTTTTCGGTTTGAATGGTCATTAATACTATATTAAATACGAATTATTGTGGAAAAATACATTTCATATAGTATAAATGCATCGGCTTGGCGTAAGCGAAGCGAGCTGCCACACGCGTTCTTCTGCCGCTACTTACGTTACCCTCTCGGGTGTGTCACTGTGCTGCAGTGGTATCGACTCCGTCTCACAAACGGAAGGTTCTAGGATCGATCCCGGCACCGGTCTTCGACACTTTTTGCCAGCATTAAATAAATACAATTAATTTAATAAATACGGCGTGACGTCAGAAGAAAGAGCGCGAAAAACGGCGTGACGTTACACCAAAACAACACTGACCTAGGACAACGTCGCGGGGGGTCCACGTGCTCGTAGTAAACTTGACCTTCAAGGTCACCACGTGGCTGATAACAGTAGTAAACAATAGTAAACTTGACCTCGAGGTCAACACGTGGTGATAAATTTATAAACAACAACAGTACAAAGTTCAAGGTTGTGCTTCAACCGCTGTTTCTACACTACTTATGGTAATAAACCTAATTCTAGGTGAAATTATTATCAAATGTTACAGTTTTGAACAAATTTTATTTTTCACCTTATTTGATCAAAATGTGTATATTAGTTGATGCTATAACTTGCAATTAATATATTTGAGACATCACTAAATTAAAAAAATACTAATATTACAAGTAGATCACGACCTAAAAATATTATCTGTTGCTGACTTTATTAAATCAGTGTGGTATGGAGAAAAATACTAGTACTATTTAATATTAGATATTTTTCAAAAAAATATTTTCTGTAACTAATATGAAAGTAACTAATATCGTGAAATATCTAATATAGTGAAATATCTAACCATGCCTATATAACAATGCCTTACAACGATCTAACGAAGATAGGACGCATTATATTGCCTAAAAGCGTCAAGTTTTTAAAATTTGTTCAACAAATTCAATGGTGTTTGCCATCATTATAAGGGCAAATTTATGATATAGCATTTTGTCTTTAGTTTGGTTAAATTAACACTAAAATTTAGGTAGGTTTACTTTCTACTCTCATGTATTAAAAAGTTTATAAGTTTGTTAATGCATTAATATGGGGAACTAAAGAATGTACGATCTAATGCACAAACTTTGACTCTTTTAATGACACATAGTTGCTTATACTTGAGTGTCCTTTTAAAGACACATAGTTGCTTATACTTGAGTGTACTTCAAAATAATTATCCCTTGAATATTGTCTATTGTATTTTGGAACCCCTAAAGAATGTTGTCTTTGTAGGACTTATATATATGTGTAGTTACAGTTATTATCAAAAAGAAAACAAGAAACATGACAAAATTATTGAAATCTTCCACTTGAAATATTATTTTGTATCTTTTCTGAACGAAAGACTGTTTATGTTTTGTTAATAAACATAATTCTGTTAAGGTATCAATATGGGAAAGTTGCAAATTGATTGCATAAATACGGGTCAATCACGTTTTCGTTTTTTATTCTTGAGTTGTGCATCAGTGCGTATATTTTTCATTTCGAGAGCATTAAAATGCCTTGGTAACACATCCAATAACTTCAACTTGGGAGAGGAAAGTTGGATGGAACGTACGCCCCGCCATTTATTCGGATTCTCTGCATACTTTCTTGTTTGTTCTTTTTATTTGAATCGTCCAACAATGTTGAACTTTCTGACATTTATATTCATGACATTTTGACTCGTGTATTGTACAGTAATACGGTGGTTTTGCATTTATGTTTTTAAATTTGTAATTAGTGATAAATTACACGTTTGATGTTACAGATAGTAAACTTATGATAATTACTGTGATGGGTTTTATTATCAAAATAACAATTATTCAATCAATCTTTGTACTCTCAATCACTTATATTGTTTTAGTATTTTATTAATAAAAAAGAAACACAATCAATAATACATTTGTGTGAATTTTAAATAAAATTAACTGTAATATTTATGTTCATATTTAATTAATTTCAGTGTATTACACCTAAATACAACTCAATTTAAGGAAATTGAAAAAGGTTAAACATTTTAAAATGTCTGCCTTTTATCCTTATATAACAAAAACGAAAATAATTGTAATAAAATTAATAATATGAACTAAATTATTACTGAATTATATAAAAAAAAATTCTCAAATAAAAAATGACGCATTAATTACTGCTTTCATTTTGAATGAAATAAATCATAGCATCGTTTTAAATATCTCGAGTATTCATTCGAGTATCGACATTGAATCACTACGTTTATTAAAGAAACTTAACAACAATTAAAATATCATAAGTAAATAAAAACTCTTAGAAAAGATAACATTGCATCACGAATTTTAATTTTGATATATGTAGTTATACATAAAAATTGTAGAACAATTATACAAACAGTGTTTAGAAAACGATTGTCTCAGATTGTATTATACACCTTATAGATTGAGTTCACTAGCTTAGATTTTGGACTATTTGCTGAAAAATGTTAAACCTGTTGATAAATTTTGAAAAACAGAGTATAATTAAACTGAAGTATAACAGCAAAAGATGAACCTTCTGTTATCCAAATATCTTAATGTAAAATTATTTACTTGAATTAAACATAACTTACACATATGCTTAGTATAATTGTTACTACACCAAAAGCCTTAAAAAACCAACAAGTATATACAGTGTATACTTAGTGTAACATTCTATGTATATATATTTATTTACGAGTATTTATTTTTAAAGGAGAGGCAGATCTCCTCTTCAAGCTTACTCTACCTATACAACATAGACTATTGATATGCGTGGGAATTTATCAAAGTATGAGGGATAACCAGTACAGTACAAAGTGGATGTTACTGAAGAAACTAACAGTAAGAAGTCCAGCGCTATCTCAACTCAGGTGCAAAGTAAGGGATATACATACATACAAAGTGAGTGTTACTGAAGAAACAACAAAAGAAGTCCAGCGCAAACTCGAACCAGTGCAAAGTATGAGGGATAACCAGTAACAGTATAAGGTGGATGTTACTGAAGAAAACAGCAGTAAGAAGTCCAGCGCTATCTCTAACTCAGGTGCAAAGTATGAGGGATAACCAGTACAGTACAAGGTGGATGTTAGTGAAAAAAACTAACAGTTAGAAAGTCCAGCGCTATCTCTAACTCAGGTGCAAAGTATGAGGGATAACCATACAGTATAAAGGTGGATGTTACTGAAGAAAACTAGCAGAAAGAAGTCCAGCGCTAATCTCTAACTCAGGTGCAAAGTATGAAGAATAACCAGTACAGTACAAGGTGGATGTTAGTGAAGAAAACTAACAGTAAGAAGTCCAGCGCTATCTCTAACTCAGGTGCAAAGTATGAGGGATAACCAGTACAGTACAAGGTGGATGTTAGTGAAGAAAACTAACAGTAAGAAGTCCAGCACTATCACCAACTCAGGTGCAAAGAATGAGGGATAAACAGTACAGTACAAGGTGGATGTTAGTGAAGAAAACTAACAGTAAGAAGTCCAGCGCTATCTCTAACTCAGGTGCAAAGTATGAGGGATAACCAGTACAGTACAAGGTGGATGTTAGTGAAGAAAACTAACAGTAAGAAGTCCAGCGCTATCTCTAACTCAGGTGCAAAGTATGAGGGATAACCAATACAGTACAAGGTGGATGTTACTGAAGAAAACTAGCAGTAAGAAGTCCAGCGCTATCTCTAACTCAGGTGCAAAGTATGAGGGATAACCAGTACAGTATAAGGTGGATGTTACTGAAGAAAACTAGCAGTAAGAAGTCCAGCGCTATCTCTAACTCAGGTGCAAAGTATGAGGGATAACCAATACAGTACAAGGTGGATGTTAGTGAAGAAAACTAACAGTAAGAAGTCCAGCGCTATCTCTAACTCAGGTGCAAAGTATGAGGGATAACCAGTACAGTACAAGGTGGATGTTCTGAGGAAAACTACCGTATGAAGTCCAGCACTATCTCTAACTCAGGTGCAAAGTATGAGAGATAACCAGTACAGTACAAGGTGGATGTTAGTGAAGAAACTAACAGTAAGAAGTCCAGCGCTATCTCTAACTCAGGTGCAAAGTATGAGAGATAACCAGTACAGTACAAGGTGGATGTTACCGAAGAAACTAACAGTAAGAAGTCCAGCGCTATCTCTAACTCAGGTGGCAAAGTATGAGGGGATAAACCAGTACAGTACAAGGTGGATGTTAGTGAAGAAAACTAACAGTAAGAAGTCCAGCGCTATCTCTAACTCAGGTGCAAAGTATGAGGGATAAGCAAGTACAGTACAAGGTGTATGTTATGTGAAGAAAACTAACAGTAAGAAGTCCAGCGCTATCTCTAACTCAGGTGCAAAGTATGAGGGATACAACAGTACAAGGT
>JAQJVL010005742.1:0-33186 GCA_035578905.1 Stictocephala bisonia | reverse complement strand
TCTCCTTGACCGTGTTGTATGCTGACACGATCGAAGAGCGCACGTTGTTGATGATGGAATCGCTGGTTGATGGTTGGGGGTCGTCCTCAAAACGAGCAACCTTGGAAGTGGAGGGGGCTGGCTCGTCGGCTTTCCTCTTGAGGTGAGCGGGGCTACACTTCTTGAGGTGACGTCTGAGGTTGGAGATAGTTATCATGAGTCCACAAGCCGGACAGGGACGTTGAGACTCCTGGGTTGTTGTAGACCCGGTGCAGCTCTTGAGGTGGCGAGCTATGTTCTTCCGAGATACGAGCTTGCCGCATCTGGGACATGCAATCTGGTTGGGGTTCATGATCTGTAAATGAATTTATAGGTTATGTACGTTGTAAATAGCGGAGCTGCTAGATGTGTCTCGTTCAAAAGTCTGAGACTGAATGAGAATTGTCCTGAAATCATCGTAATATATATGCCCCGGATCCAAGATGGCGGCCCCCAGTCCTGCCAACCTATTGGGAATTTTCCCTCCCAAAATTTCCCTCAAATTCCCTTTTTGTACTATATAAAATACACAATTAGCCTTGTTATACTATATGAAATGACCTTTTTTTGTTCAATAAGGCGTCTTTTCCCTCCCGCGCCAACTCAGACTCGGTACCCCGTGGGAATTTTCCCTCCCAAAATTTCCCTCAAATTCCCTTTTTGTACTATATAAAATACACTATTAGCCTTGTTATACTATATAAAATACACAATTAGCCTTGTTATACTATATAAAATGCACTTTTAGCCTAGCTATATTGTATTGCATGCATATTTGTACACGTGTACCAAATTTGAGCGAAATCGGACGGTAAATAACGAAACTAGATCCAAAGTGGTGGGGGAAAAGATAAGTTCAAAGTTGTTATTTTTGGAAAAATTTTGTTATAGGTAGGTCGGAAATGGTGTACGCAGGTGAGCCTAAAAGACTTTCGGGGGTCGAAAAAAATTTTCAAGGCTCTAGGACGCACCGTTTTCGAGATATAAGCAAAAAACCACTTTTTACGGGAAATATATCGATTGTTTCGGAGAATACCTAAAGACTAGAAAGTGGCTCAGTGTTAGACACATCGGTGTTCTAACACGGCACTGGGGAGGGTAAAAGCAAGATAAGGGAACCTAGTGACGACTCCTAACGGCAGTTGCCTTATGAGGAAAAGCCAGTGCGTCACACGCTGGCCCCACCCGGGTATCCGCTGCCAAGTCGAAGTTGGCCGAGAGTGCGTCCCACCACTCTCACGGAATCCCCCGCGAGTCCTTTAGCAAACTTTAGCCTTGCAAAGTTGGCTAAAGGACTGATCGGTGTTTAAAACTGGCCGAATCACAAAGACTCAAGGCTTGTCTCTAACACCGACCGTATATTTTCTAAATACTCACCAACAGAGAAGTTCTGCGCAGGTAGGAATCAGAGAGTCAGGAGAGAATAGTACTTGACGCTCGAAGGCCTGCCGACAACTGATCGCCGACCGGTCTGCTTACACAGGACCTCGTAATATATATGACCGCCGCCAGAGGGTGGGGGGAAGGTCACGTGACTTCCCCCACCACAGACTCACCTTTGACCCCTTTGACCTTGACCTTTGACCCCTGACCTTTGACCTTTGACCCCTGACCTTTGACCTTTGACCTTTGACCTTTGACCTTTGACCTTTGACCCCTGACCCCTGACATTTGACATATGACCTTTGACCTTGACCTTTGACCTTTGACCTTTGACCTTTGACCTGCTCACATGACGAAAACTCCTCATGGGAAGGCGTTAAAGGAACATATCCCTACTACTCCTAGTTAACATTTAATTTCCTTCCACAGTTTACATAACTATCTGATTCCCTTACATCTCTACCTTCATATGCAAAATAATGATAACACTAACTATACTCTAGTAAACATTAATGTCCTCCCATAGTTTGAATAACTATCTGAATCCCTTACATCTCTCATTTCATGTGCAATATTACATTAATACTAGCTAGACCCAAGAAAACATTTAATGTCCTCCCACAGTTAACATGATTCTCTAAATCCCTTACATCTCGCCCTTTGTATGTAACATTACGATAACACTAGCTAGACCCAAGTAAACATTTATTGTCCTTCCACAGTTTACATAACTATATGAATCCCTTATATCTAGCCCTTCATATGCAACATTTTGATAACACTAGCTAGACCCAAGTAAACATTTAATGTCCTCCAACAGTTTACATAACTATCTGATTTCCTAACATCTCGCCCCTCATATGCAACATTACGATAATATCAGCTAGACCCAAGTAAACATTTAATGTCCTCCAACAGTTTACATAACTATCTAATTTACTAACATCTCAACCCTCATATGCAACATTAAGATAATACTAGCTAGACCCAAGTAAACATTTAATGTCCTCCAACAGTTTACATAACTATCTGATTTCCTAACATCTCACCCCTCATATGCAACATTACGATAATACTAGCTAGACCCAAGTAAACATTTAATGTCCTCCAACAGTTTACATAACTATCTGATTTCCTAACATCTCGCCCCTCATATGCAACATTACGATAATACTAGCTAGACCCAAGTAATCATTTAATGTCCTCCCACAGTTAACATAACTATCTGAATCCCTTACATCTCGCCCCTCATATGCAACATTACGATAATACTAGCTAGACCAAAGTAAACATTTAATGTCCTCCAACAGTTTACATAACTATCTGATTTCCTAACATCTCACCCCTCATATGCAACATTACGATAATACTAGCTAGACCCAAGTAAACATTTAATGTCCTCCAACAGTTTACATAACTATCTGATTTCCTAACATCTCGCCCCTCATATGCAACATTACGATAATACTAGCTAGACCCAAGTAATCATTTAATGTCCTCCCACAGTTAACATAACTATGTGAATCCCTTACATCTCGCCCCTCATATGCAACATTACGATAATACTAGCTAGACCAAAGTAAACATTTAATGTCCTCAACAGTTTACATAACTATCTGATTTCCTAACATCTCACCCCTCATATGCAACATTACGATAATACTAGCTAGACCCAAGTAATCATTTAATGTCCTTCCACAGTTTACATAACTCTCTGATTCCCTTACATCTCTACCTTCATAAGCATTATTACGATAACAGTAACAATACTCTAGTAAACATTTAATGTCCTTCCACAGTTTACATAACTATCTGATTTCCTAACATCTCGCCCCTCATATGCAATATTACGATAACACTAGCTAGACCCAAGTAAACATTTAATGTCCTCCAACAGTCTACATAACTCTCTGATTCCCTTACATCTCTACCTTCATAAGCATTATTACGATAACAATAACAATACTCTAGTAAACATTTAATGTAATTCCCCAGTTTACATAACTATCTGATTTCCTAATATCTCGCCCCTCATATACAACATTACGATAATACTAGCTAGACCCAAGTAAATATTTAATGTTCTTCCACAGTTTACATAACTCTCTGAATCCCTTACATCTCTACCTTCATAAGCATTATTACGATAACAGTAACAATACTCTAGTAAACATTTAATATCCTTCCACATTTTACATAACTTTCTGATTCCCTTACATCTCTACCTTCATGAGCATTATTACGATAACAGTAATAATACTCTAGTAAACATTTAATGTCCTTCTACAGTTTACATAACTATCTGATTCCCTTACATCTCTACCTGCATAAGCATTATTACGATAACAGTAACAATACTCTAGTCAACATTTAATGTCCTTCCACAGTTTACATAACTATCTGATTCCCCCACATCTCTACCTGCATAAGCATTATTACGATAACGGTAACAATACTCTAGTAAACATTTAATGTCCTTCCTCAGTTTACATAACTTTCTGATTCCCTTACATCTCTACCTGCATAAGCATTATTACGATAACAGTAACAATACTCTAGTCAACATTTAATGTCCTACCACAGTTTACATAACTATCTGATTCCCTTACATCTCTACCTGCATAAGCATTATTACGATAACAGTAACAATACTCTAGTCAACATTTAATGTCCTTCCTCAGTTTACATAACTTTCTGATTCCCTTACATCTCTACCTGCATAAGCATTATTACGATAACAGTAACAATACTCTAGTCAACATTTAATGTCCTACCACAGTTTACATAACTATCTGATTCCCTTACATCTCTACCTGCATAAGCATTATTACGATAACAGTAACAATACTCTAGTAAACATTTAATGTCCTTCTACAGTTTACATAACTATCTGATTCCCTTACATCTCTACCTGCATATGCATTATTACGATAACAGTAACAATACTCTAGTCAACATTTAATGTCCTTCCACAGTTTACATAACTATCTGATTCCCTTACATCTCTACCTGCATAAGCATTATTACGATAACAGTAACAATACTCTAGTCAACATTTAATGTCCTTCCACAGTTTACATAACTATCTGATTCCCTTACATCTCTACCTGCATAAGCATTATTACGATAACAGTAACAATACTCTAGTCAACATTTAATTTCCTTCCACAGTTTACATAACTATCTGATTCCCTTACATCTCTACCTGCATAAGCATTATTACGATAACAGTAACAAAACTCTAGTAAACATTTAATGTCCTTCCTCAGTTTACATAACTATTTGATTTCTTAACATCTCGCCCCTCATATGCAACATTACGATAATACTAGCTAGACCCAAGTAATCATTTAATGTCCTCCCACAGTTAAATAACTATCTGAATCCCTTACATCTAGCCCCTCATATGCAACATTACGATAATACTAGCTAGACCCAAGTAAACATTTAATGTCCTCCAACAGTTTACATAACTATCTGATTTCCTAACATCTCACCCCTCATATGCAACTAGCTAGACCTAAGTAATCATTTAATGTCCTTCCACAGTTTACATAACTCTCTGATTCCCTTACATCTCTACCTTCATAAGCATTATTACGATAACAGTAACAATACTCTAGTAAACATTTAATGTCCTTCCACAGTTTACATAACAATCTGATTTCCTAACATCTCGCCTTTCATATGCAACATTACGATAACACTAGCTAGACCCAAGTAAACATTTAATGTCCTCCAACAGTCTACATAACTCTCTGATTCCCTTACATCTCTACCTTCATAAGCATTTTTACGATAACAATAACAATACTCTAGTAAACATTTAATGTCCTTCCCCAGTTTACATAACTATCTGATTTCCTAACATCTCACCCCTCATATACAACATTACGATAATACTAGCTAGACCCAAGTAAACATTTAATGTCCTTCCACAGTTTACATAACTCTCTGATTCCCTTACATCTCTACCTTCATAAGCACTATTACGTTAACAATAACAATACTCTAGTAAACATTTAATGTCCTTCCACAGTTTACATAACTATCTGATTCCCTTACATCTCTACCTTCATAAGCATTATTACGATAACAGTAAAAATGCTCTAGTAAACATTTAATGTCCTTCCACAGTTTACATAACTATCTGATTCCCTTACATCTCTACCTTCATAAGCATTATTACGATAACAGTAAAAATGCTCTAGTAAACATTTAATGTTCTTCCACAGTTTACATAACTCTCTGATTCCCTTACATCTCTACCTTCATAAGCATTATTACGATAACAGTAACAATATTCTAGTAAACATTTAATATCCTTCCACAGTTTACATAACTTTCTGATTCCCTTACATCTCTACCTTCATAAGCATTATTACGATAACAGTAACAATACTCTAGTAAACATTTAATGTCCTTCTACAGTTTACATAACTATCTGATTCCCTTACATCTCTACCTGCATAAGCATTATTACGATAACAGTAACAATACTCTAGTCAACATTTAATGTCCATCCACAGTTTACATAACTATCTGATTTCCTAACATCTCTACCTGCATAAGCATTATTGCGATAACAGTAACAATACTCTAGTAAACATTTAATGTCCTTCCACAGTTTACATAACTATCTGATTCCCTTACATCTCTACCTGCATAAGCATTATTACGATAACAGTAACAATACTCTAGTAAACATTTAATGTCCTTCTACAGTTTACATAACTATCTGATTCCCTTACATCTCTACCTGCATAAGCATTATTACGATAACAGTAACAATACTCTAGTAAACATTTAATGTCCTTCTACAGTTTACATAACTATCTGATTCCCTTACATCTCTACCTGCATAAGCATTATTACGATAACAGTAACAATACTCTAGTAAACATTTAATGTCCTTCTACAGTTTACATAACTATCTGATTCCCTTACATCTCTACCTGCATAAGCATTATTACGATAACAGTAACAATACTCTAGTCAACATTTAATGTCCTTCCACAGTTTACATAACTATCTGATTCCCTTACATCTCTACCTTCATAAGCATTATTACGATAACAGTAACAATACTCTAGTAAACATTTAATGTCCTTCTACAGTTTACATAACTATCTGATTCCCTTACATCTCTACCTGCATAAGCATTATTACGATAACAGTAACAATACTCTAGTCAACATTTAATGTCCTTCCACAGTTTACATAACTATCTTATTCCCTTACATCTCTACCTGCATAAGCATTATTGCGATAACAGTAACAATACTCTAGTAAACATTTAATGTCCTTCCACAGTTTACATAACTATCTGATTCCCTTACATCTCTACCTGCATAAGCATTATTACGATAACAGTAACAATACTCTAGTCAACATTTAATGTCCTTCCACAGTTTACATAACTATCTTATTCCCTTACATCTCTACCTGCATAAGCATTATTGCGATAACAGTAACAATACTCTAGTAAACATTTAATGTCCTTCCACAGTTTACATAACTATCTTATTCCCTTACATCTCTACCTGCATAAGCATTATTGCGATAACAGTAACAATACTCTAGTAAACATTTAATGTCCTTCCACAGTTTACATAACTATCTGATTCCCTTACATCTCTACCTGCATAAGCATTATTACGATAACAGTAACAATACTCTAGTCAACATTTAATGTCCTTCCACAGTTTACATAACTATCTTATTCCCTTACATCTCTACCTGCATAAGCATTATTGCGATAACAGTAACAATACTCTAGTAAACATTTAATGTCCTTCCACAGTTTACATAACTCTCTGATTCCCTTACATCTCTACCTGCATAAGCATTATTACGATAACAGTAACAATACTCTAGTCAACATTTAATGTCCATCCACAGTTTACATAACTATCTGATTTCCTAACATCTCGCCCCTCATATGCAACATTACGATAATACTAGCTAGACCCAAGTAATCATTTAATGTCCTCCCACAGTTAACATAACTATCTGAATCCCTTACATCTAGCCCCTCATATGCAACATTACGATAATACTAGCTAGACCCAAGTAAACATTTAATGTCCTCCAACAGTTTACATAACTATCTGATTTCCTAACATCTCACCCCTCATATGCAACTAGCTAGACCCAAGTAATCATTTAATGTCCTTCCACAGTTTACATAACTCTCTGATTCCCTTACATCTCTACCTTCATAAGCATTATTACGATAACAGTAACAATACTCTAGTAAACATTTAATGTCCTTCCACAGTTTACATAACTATCTGATTTCCTAACATCTCGCCCCTCATATACAACATTACGATAATACTAGCTAGACCCAAGTAAACATTTAATGTCCTTCCACAGTTTACATAACTCTCTGATTCCCTTACATCTCTACCTTCATAAGCACTATTACGTTAACAATAACAATACTCTAGTAAACATTTAATGTCCTTCCACAGTTTACATAACTATCTGATTCCCTTACATCTCTACCTTCATAAGCATTATTACGATAACAGTAAAAATGCTCTAGTAAACATTTAATGTCCTTCCACAGTTTACATAACTATCTGATTCCCTTACATCTCTACCTTCATAAGCATTATTACGATAACAGTAAAAATGCTCTAGTAAACATTTAATGTTCTTCCACAGTTTACATAACTCTCTGATTCCCTTACATCTCTACCTTCATAAGCATTATTACGATAACAGTAACAATACTCTAGTAAACATTTAATATCCTTCCACAGTTTACATAACTTTCTGATTCCCTTACATCTCTACCTTCATAAGCATTATTACGATAACAGTAACAATACTCTAGTAAACATTTAATGTCCTTCTACAGTTTACATAACTATCTGATTCCCTTATATCGCTACCTGCATAAGCATTATTACGATAACAGTAACAATACTCTAGTCAACATTTAATGTCCTTCCACAGTTTACATAACTATCTTATTCCCTTACATCTCTACCTGCATAAGCATTATTACGATAACAGTAACAATACTGTAGTAAACATTTAATGTCCTTCCACAGTTTACATAACTATCTTATTCCCTTACATCTCTACCTGCATAAGCATTATTACGATAACAGTAACAATACTCTAGTCAACATTTAATGTCCTTCCACAGTTTACATAACTATCTTATTCCCTTACATCTCTACCTGCATAAGCATTATTACGATAACAGTAACAATACTCTAGTAAACATTTAATATCCTTCCACAGTTTACATAACTTTCTGATTCCCTTACATCTCTACCTGCATAAGCATTATTACGATAACAGTAACAATACTCTAGTAAACATTTAATGTCCTTCCACAGTTTACATAACTATCTTATTCCCTTACATCTCTACCTGCATAAGCATTATTACGATAACAGTAACAATACTCTAGTAAACATTTAATGTCCTTCCACAGTTTACATAACTATCTGAATCTCTTACATCTCTACCTTCATATGCATTATTACGATATCAGTAACAATACTCTAGTAAACATTTAATGTTCTTTCACAGGTTACATAACTATCTGATTCCCTTACATCTCTACCTGCATAAGCATTATTACGATAACAGTAACAATACTCTAGTCAACATTTAATGTCCTTCCACAGTTTACATAACTATCTTATTCCCTTACATCTCTACCTGCATAAGCATTATTACGATAACAGTAACAATACTCTAGTAAACATTTAATGTCCTTCCACAGTTTACATAACTATCTGATTCCCTTACATCTCTACCTGCATAAGCATTATTACGATAACAGTAACAATACTCTAGTAAACATTTAATGTCCTTCCACAGTTTACATAACTATCTGATTCCCTTACATCTCTACCTGCATAAGCATTATTACGATAACAGTAACAATACTCTAGTCAACATTTAATGTCCTTCCACAGTTTACATAACTATCTGATTCCCTTACATCTCTACCTGCATAAGCATTATTACGATAACAGTAACAATAATCTAGTAAACATTTAATGTCCTTCCATAGTTTACATAACTATCTGAATCCCTTACATCTCTACCTGCATAAGCATTATTACGATAACAGTAACAATACTCTAGTAAACATTTAATGTCCTTCCACAGTTTACATAACTATCTGAATCCCTTACATCTCTACCTGCATAAGCATTATTACGATAACAGTAACAATAATCTAGTAAACATTTAATGTCCTCCCATAGTTAACATAACTATCTGAATCCCTTACATCTCTACCTTCATATGCAACATTACGATAGCACTAACTATACCCTAATAAAGATATAATGTCCTTCTACAGTTTACATAAGTATCTGATTCCCTTACATCTCTACCTTCTTATGCAATCCTACGCTAAAACTACCTAGACCCAAGTAATCATGTAATGTTCTCCCATAGTTAAAATAACTATCTGAATCCCTTAAATCTCGCCCCTCATATGCAACATTACGATAACACTAGCTAGATCCAAGTAAACATTTATTGTCCTTCCATAGTTTACATAACTATATGAATCCCTTACATCTCGCCCTTCATATGCAACATTACGATAATACTAGCTAGATCCAAGTAAACATTAAATGTCCTCCAACAGTTTACATAACTATCTGATTTCCTAACATCTCGCCCCTCATATGCAACATTACGATAATACTAGCTAGACACAAGTAAACATTTATTGTCCTTCCACAGTTTACGTAACTATATGAATCCCTTATATCTCGCCCTTAATATGCAACATTACGATAACACTACCTAGACCCAAGTAAACATTTATTGTCCTTCCATAGTTTACATAACTATATGAATCCCTTACATCTCGCCCTTCATATGCAACATTACGATAATACTAGCTAGATCCAAGTAAACATTAAATGTCCTCCAACAGTTTACATAACTATCTGATTTCCTAACATCTCGCCCCTCATATGCAACATTAAGATAATACTAGCTAGACCCAAGTAAACATTTATTGTCCTTCCACAGTTTACGTAACTATATGAATCCCTTATATCTCGCCCTTCATATGCAACATTACGATAATACTAGCTAGACCCAAGTAAACATTTATTGTCCTTCCACTGTTTACATAACTATATGAATCCCTTATATCTCGCCCTTCATATGCAACATTACGATAACACTACCTAGACCCAAGTAAACATTTATTGTCCTTCCACTGTTTACATAACTATATGAATCCCTTATATCTCGCCCTTCATATGCAACATTACGATAACACTACCTAGACCCAAGTAAACATTTATTGTCCTTCCACAGTTTACATAACTATATGAATCCTTTATATCTCGCCCTTCATATGCAACATTACGATAACACTACCTAGACCCAAGTAAACATTTATTGTCCTTCCACAGTTTACATAACTATATGAATCCCTTATATCTCGCCCTTCATATGCAACATTACGATAATACTAGCAAGACCCAAGTAAACATTTATTGTCCTTCCACAGTTTACATAACTATCTGATTTCCTAACATCTCTACCTTCACAAGCATTATTACGATAACAGTAACAATACTCTAGTAAACATTTAATGTCCTTCCACAGTTTACCTAACTATCTGAATCACTTACATCTCTACCTTCCAAAGAATTATTACGATAACAGTTACAATACTCTAGTAAACATTTAATGTCCTTCCACATTTTACATAACTATCTGATTCCCTTACATCTCTAACTTTATAAGCATCAAAACGATAACAGTAACAATACTCTAGTAAACATTTAATGTCCTTCCACAGTTTACATAACTATCTGATTCCCTTACATCTCTACTTTATAAGCATTATTACGATAACAGTAACAATACTCTAGTAAACATTTAATGTCCTTCCACAGTTTACATAACTATATGAATCCCTTACATCTCGCCCCTCATATGCAACATTACGATAACACTAGCTAGACCCAAGTAAACATTTAATGTCCTTCCACAGTGTACATAACTCTCTGATTCCCTTACATCTCTACCTTCACAAGCATTATTACGATAACAGTAACAATACTCTAGTAAACATTTAATGTCCTTCCTCAGTTTACCTAACTATCTGAATCCCTTACATCTCTACCTTCCTAACAATTATTACGATAACAGTAACAATACTCTAGTAAACATTTAATGTCCTTTCACAGTTTACATAAATATCTGATTCCCTTACATCTCTACCTTTATAAGCATCAAAACGATAACAGTAACAATACTCTAGTAAACATTTAATGTCCTTCCACAGTTTACATATCTATCTGAATCCCTTACATCTCTACCTTCATAAGCAACATTACTATAACACTAACTATACTCTAATAAAGATATAATGTCCTTCTACAGTTTACATAAGTATCTGATTCCCTTACATCTCTACCTTCTTATGCAACATTACGCTAACGCTACCTAGACCCAAGTAATCATTTAATGTCCTCCCATAGTTAACATGACTATCTGAATCCCTTACATCTCGCCCTTCATATGCAACAGTACGATTATATTAGCTAGACCCAAGTGAACATATAATGTCCTCCCACAGTTAACATGACTATCTGAATCCCTTACATCTCGCCCTTTATATGCAACAGTACGATTACATTAGCTAGACCCAAGTGAACATTTAATGTCCTCCCACAGTTTACATAACTATCTGAATCCCTTACATCTCACCTTTTATATGCAACATTACGATAACACAAGCTAGACCCAAGTAAACATTAAATTTTTCCACAGTTTACATAACTAACTGATTCCCTTACATCTCTACCTTCATAAGAGTGGATAAAATATGATGGAGCGAGGCTCACTCTCTGGCCTCTGATTGGTTGAGAGTGGTCAAATGACCGGATCCAAGATGGTGACCGTAAGCATTGCTACCAACCCTGTGAGAATTTTCCTTCCCTAAATTTCTCTCCAAATTCCCAAATTTCACTCCAAATTCTCCCGTTATACTATATAAAATGCACTCCTAACCTAATTTTTCCCTTGTTATATTAATAAAACACACTCCTAACATAACCTTTCCCTTGTTATACTATAAAAAATGCACCTTTTTCCAAGATGGTGGCCTTTTATATATGTACAATAATAAATAAATGCTTTCGGGTACTTCCGGCAACCGTCGGCTACCTTCGTACGCGTCGGCTGCTTGTCTGGCGCGGGGACTTGCTTCATTAAATAGCTGTACTCTACATCTTGCTACTAGTACTCCTAGCAGCGAAACAAATATATATATATTAAACAAATTAGACAAAGCTATCAATCCCCCGTGGTCCAGTGGTTAGCGTACCCGACTCAAAACTTAACACCCTATGGATTTTGGTTAGTATAAGTCACAGTAAATAGTGAATCGGACTTTGTGAGTAGGATGTGGAACCAATCGGACACAATGTTGTTTTTTAACACATATCACTAACATGAAACTAATTGACTCCAGTTTTCGCAGTAAAAATGAACAAACACTCTACATGCACAATAAAAAATAACAAACGCAATATTTCATATATACACTATAACAAATGTCACAGCACACCTGGTGACAACACTTTTAACTACTGTAAGATTTATACATTGGCCCTAGCGTGCGCTTTGATCAGGTTTCCATACTAACCAGGAGGTACTGATCACAGCGCGTTTTTGTTTATAGTGAGTTTCCCCAAGAGGCCTAGTCTCACTGGCCGTGAGAACGGCTGTTTATTGTAGCTTACATCACCTCAATCAGAAGAAAATCCTCGACGCTGATGATTTCCTCCCTGCAGAGGTGACATGCAGTGATCCTGGGGCGACACCTAGGACAAACTACGTGATGGCAAGGAAGCATTAGTAGCGTCGGGAGGTTCTCCAGGCAGACTGCACATCGCACAGTCCTTGCCTGACTTAACGGTGGCTCGTCGTCGTGTAGTTCGCACTGAAACATAAAATAAATAATGTAATATCGAAAACACACACACAAGAATCACATAAACAAAAGCAAATATAAAATGTTACTAACATCCACAGCATAACTGGTTGATGGCTGTGGTTGTCGACTAGTCAACGGTTGTGGCTTACCGTTCTGTAAATAAAAAAATTAATTTGTGTTAAGATTTGTTTGATTAGAAGTTTTCGAAAAAATATATATTTTTATGGAGTCACGCCTACCAAGTCGATTAAGGTGTTCCGCCGCTCGTTACGCCACGAGCGAGACATGTCGGTGTACGTTGGTGGTGACGAGTAGGTCAGATCAATACAGGCCGACGGTGTCAGATCGGGCTCCCTGTAGGTCCACTCCGACGGATCAACGTCGGAGTTCTGAAAACGATAATCACTTTTACAACACGAAATTATGTATGTGTACTACTAAAAATTCGTTCGAAATACTTTAACTTACTCCAATTTGACTTGCCGTTTCACTTGAATCTGACGTAGTATCATTCTGAAAAAGAAAAAAAACATTTTATTTTTATTTAATTCATTATATATCATTTTATATATATTATTTATTTAGTAAAGTCCAATAATATAATATGCTAACCGGCTCGGACCGAGTAATGGAGACCGGCCGTCCCTCTAGGAAGGTATGATCAGTCACAATGAAAGATCTATCTACCCAGAGGTTGGCTATAGCGTCTTAATATTCCTCTTGAAACATTCGAATTCACTATTTTTATTTTAAAACAGTAATATTCTATTGATTTTTAATTTATAGAAAGCAAAATATAACGTCAATTATCTCAGTCAGTGGTGTCCGACCAGACAGTTCTTGTAGAGGGGTTGGGTCATTCTGAAACAATTTAAGCTACTTAATAAATCTAAAAAAACTTAATATACTTGGAAAATTAAACATCTTTACAAATACGTACGTCAAGCATTTCAATGATCTCGTTCCCTTTCAAGAACCGTCGTGGTGGTAGTGGATTGGCTTGAGTCAGAAAATCCACACACATTTAATTTAACACAGTCGAAATAAACTTGTTGATATTTAAATCACACAAAGGAATTGTACTTACTAGATTGGCCAGTGTGGTGTCGTCATCACTGTCAATGGCAGCCACCAGCGACAGGAGGGCAGGGAAGACGATGAAGTTCATAGTGGCAAAGATTTTCACTGAAGAACTGATGTTGTGCAGTATCGCAACTTGCATTTTATCAAACTGCAGTTATGTATGGCACCTCTCACTCCAGACGCAAAGGTCGAGTTTGATTGGTTCAATTCCCACCACTTGCAAGCATGTGCATGGATCACCCTGCCCATTACGTCATCCCTGCTCCTTCCAATGCACATTCACTTGGTGGTTTACGACATCTATAACTTGAGCGCTCCAAGCGTCAATCAGTACCATTGTTCCCTCACTGTACACACTGAGTATTACCAAATACACGAGTCAGTTTAAATGTCTTGACGAGATTTTGTCGGCTACATACAGATTTCCCTTTAGAATCCATTGTAGTATAGTGGAAGAACACCACGCTAAATGTACAACCATGGTTATTAGGTACTGTATGTGGCAAGGTCAGGTATTTTGTGCAAGTTGTATACAGATACGAGACAGTTCTTTTTATGACGAGTTAGATTCCGTGATATTCGGACCTATGCACGAGAAAGAGTGGTTAGAAACATTACCTAAACTGACAACCAAATGCCAAAACTGTGAAAGAAATCTCCTTAGCCGGTACTGGTATGGCTGTTTGTGTGGTAAATTGCCTCGAGAAGATTAAAGCGTTGTGAAGTATACTGTTACGCGTGTACTGCTACGCTAATCTAAGAATCTAAAGGGACAAGTTCCTGGCGGATCCTTATTGTAGCGTGGGAAATTGAATTTTTTATTCTAAATTTGACACTCTGTCACCTTATTTTTATTTAGTTTTTTTTTTTTATTTTTAGGAGGTGGTAACTAGCACGACTTTTCGGAAGACAACCACTTTCTACAGAGGTGGAGGGGCTGTAGAATAAAAAAAAACTACTTTTTTCATTGACCCATGTTTCCACACAACCTATGAGGTAGGGTCTCGGCGCGTTTTTTATTATAGTGAGTGTCCCCAAGTAGGCCTAGTCTCACTAGCCGTGAGAACGGCTGTTTATTGTAACTTGTCCCAGCCATCGCAAGTTACGGTGGTAGCCACTCCATAACAAAATTGCTACCTCCCAGTATTATTTTTGTATTTATTTTTTTATACTTTTTTGGGGTCCCTCTGTAAGTAAAGACATCACTTTACTCATAGAAGCCTTTCAATGTGACGAACAAAATTACAAAGGGGTTTTGCAGTACCATGCTTATGTAATACAAACATCTCACACTCAGGTTTTACGGGTTTTAAGCCTACCATAGAGTGTTCCATTCAACTAAACTGTACGAGGGCCCGGACTGCGACTCGAGGTCTTACGGGGTTTAGCCCAGCCCCAAGCTGCAGGACTGTTTTAGGACTTACGCATTTTACGGCTGTCTTGGAGAGCAGTCGGACGATTTTTTATTAAATTTGGGCCATCCTCACCTCGACAGTTCATGTCCTGGTCTTACGGAGTTTAGGCCAGCCATAGAACACACATTCACACAGAGATATCTGTATTACATACACGGTTATAATGTTTAATGAAAAACGCTCCACTTACGTTTTGATACAGTATAATATCTTCCCAGTCTACTTTGTCTGCAAAGTCATCAATAAATTTTTCTGACAAAGTTTCGTATTTACTTACTATCGATTGTTGGTATGTCCAACAATCGATATTAAAGTTAGGAGCCATTTTCCTCAGCATATCTTCGGGAAACTTTGTTCTTTTTGAAATCAAACCCCAGTTTACCCTGTGTTAGTAAATTCTCAACCTATCTAGTGAAAAATCATAGTGGGCTAACAGTAGGTCCCATTTCACGTATCTGTCAAATTTCATAAAAAAACTGTCGGTCATAACACCGACTGGAGCCTTCGGCTCCTTTGAGAGCATAGTCCATGTGTCCTCCATGGTGGTTAGAGACATAATGTCCAAATGAAAGTTTAAACAGTCTTTTATACTCTTGCTGTGCTGCTCTAAAGGCGCACTTGAAGTTACAATTAGCGTATATAGGTAATATACAAGCGTTTGAACAAGTATTTGAACAATCTTTCGGTATTTCAATCACGTTAAATTCTTTTAAGAAATTGACTTTTTCCAACCCTTTACTATAAATTTTAGTAAAGGGTTTACAAAGTATGCGAATTAAATTTTCATCGTATTCTATACTGCCCTCTTCCCACTTTATTCCGTGCAAGTGTCGGATCAGCCATCTAGCTGACCTTTGTTGTTTTTTATCAAGTGCACACTTGCAGTAAGGTGACTTGAAAACAATTTGTGTTTGAGAATGTTCGCTTACTATTGCCAATTCTTGAACTATAAAACGGTTATTATTGTCAGTAAAGGCTTGAAATTCAGCTACCGCAGCCATTGACTCTATTAATTTCGCAAGTTAATCTGTTAAAAATGTGCGGAGATAAACTGTTGAATCCCCCACAGAGATATTGTTTTATAAGGTCTTCCTCGTAAAACAACTCTCTCAACTCCAACTGTATTAGCGGAAGGTTGGATAGAAACTGCGCCCACTCACCCGAGTTAAGTGACAAAGTGCTACCCGGGAGGTTAGGAGTAAACTGAGCGTGCTCGCCCGATTTAAGTGTTAAAGTACTCCCCAGGAAAACATGCGGTGACCCAAAGATCGATAAAACTTTAATAATTTATTTTTCGTTAATTTCCAAATAAATCTTTTTATTATCTTTGAGGGCTTTGGAAATGTTATTAAAATTTACACAAAACTGATTAAATACATCAAATGACCAGTAAGCGTAGTCGTGTCTTCCCTTGAACATTACCCCGAGACCGTAGTCTCGGTTTTTAAAAATTCCAACGGTAACTGATTTGGAAAAGTTTTCATTTAGAAAGAAAATCCATTTTAGAAAAATACCGTTCAACATGTCGATGGGCTCCAAGAGCTTAGGCAGCGTGAGATACTCACCAGACGGCTCCATGATCTCGACTGAATTTGGAAATTCAAATTCTAACCGTTTTGACTGACTAATTACCTCATGCTTTTTACTACGTTAGTCAGTAAAGTGTACATCAGGTGCGAATCGTGAATTATTAAACAGTAAGCTGTAGTCTTGTCCAGTACGTTATTTTTAAATTCAAATTCGATGCGTACATCGAAAAATCCAGACTTGATTGAATCATTCTGCTTGGAGCAGTCGATTACAAAGATTGGACATTTCGATTTAAAAGTATCCAAGTCCATGATAGGTGAATTGGAAATACCGTAGTAGGAAGACTGAAATTTCGCGTACATTTTATAGAATGAACTCCAATCACCTCGGATATTGTCGTAAGCATAGTACTGTGAGTTGAGGTATAAATTGATATCCATTAAATCACAAGGGTCAAAATTTGACATGTTCATTTTTATGTTGTTTTTCCTATCGGTTTGAAACGCGAGTATCACCTAGCGGGGTTTTTCTATCTGAGATGATGTTTTGACGGTCCAGTTGTGTCTCTTTGTTTGTGGGAGCGTGGGATACTCGTGACACTCCCACGATCTAAAGGGGAGATGAATTGGCGTGTCTTTATTAACGAGTTTTAAAAGTTTTTCTTTGTAAATATAGGAAACAGTCAAGTGTAGGACACGCCAGTACAAGTCGGTTAATACCAAGCTGTGTGTTACCGCATCTTCTGATAACAACACGTCCGTGTCGTTGGCTGACCGCAGTAGTATCAGCTCTTGTTTTACATTTACAATAATTTTTCTGTAATCTTCCATGAAACCAAAGAGTAATTTTAATGGAACTGTAAAAGTAAACTCGGTTTTTTTGTGATGTCCCTGGTCATAACCAACAAGCATTTTTCAATGCATTTGTTTCATTCTGCCTCAGTGACAGTAAATTCTTAATAGTTGATACAACACCCAAGTTTTTATTCCAGTTCACTACTATACCAGAAATTTCGTATCTAATATCTTCAAACAAGTACGCCATAGCGTTGTTAATCAGAGATATGTCTGTGATTGTACCACCAGCCTTTTTGGCTGTAATTTTACCAGAAATATGCAAAGAACTTTCAAACGGGGCAGAAATAATGTCCTGTTGACTGACGGCGATACGTATTTCATCATTGTTTTTGAAAGTGGAAGAGGCGTACGGTTTGTGTGTGTGGTACTCACAGTTTGTAATAACATCGTTGTATTCGACTCCACCCTCAATTTCCAACATTTTGTAATTTTATTTTAAATCCTAAGGAACTTAAAAACTTTGTATTGCTCGATGTTAACACCTTGAGTGTTTTGGGTCTAATGACCTTTTTTCACACAGTGTTTCCCTAAATACTAATCCCATTGCTTCGCTTTAGGTGTAGGCGAACGAAATTGTCTCCTTTCTAAAGTTTATCAACTGTCCTTGTTGATCTCTCAGCTCGCAAGTAATGTAATTCAAAACTTGTACACTCACAGGTAAATAAATCACGTTGTGAGGTGTTTCTATTATTTTGTAGCCAGGTGGAACTGACGGATAAAACTCGTGTATTATATGGCTCTCTTGACCGTTTTGATACGAGCCTCTTGCCAAGTTATATGTGACTCCAACGACATTTACCGAGTTAATGTTAACTTCATTCTCAGACATGTGAGTTTTATTGGCTCCGTATAAAGCTTTATTAAAGCCGAGAAAGGTAGCGAGACCTTTCAAAGTGAATGAGTGCGCTACAAATAATTTCGACATTCAAAGTACTATTGTTTGGTTTTAAACTGAATTTTACATTTGATTTTAGGTTTTTATTAATGTAATTCTCCAAATCACTAATCTCGTAAGAGCCGGTTGGAATTTTTATTACAGAGTCCCCGTAGTGGAACGAATCGTTCACATTTTCTTCTACATTCGGTATTAAGTTGTACGTTGTGAGATCGATCAAACCAATCTCCCATTCGCCTTTCGACAAATCGATCGAAGGAAATATGTCGCAACTTTGCGTTGAACTCTGTCCACTAAGGCAAAACATTTTCAACGAGGAACTCCAAGCACAAGTGTCCACAAAGTACTGAGTCAAAATCCTGTTGTCTTGGATTTTTATACTTAATGCTAACACTAGGGCCCCAATACTTGATCAATTCCATAGGAGGACGCAAGTTACCAAAACTATCATAGTACAACACATTATTATTACGCTTTTTATAACAAAACCAATGTGTACCTTCCCCTTGTATACTGTCCAAATTAATAATTGCGCTTTCGTTCAATCTAGGTTTATTCGGAAGTGTGTCCCTTATGTAGACACCTCGAAAGTTTGGAATATTTATTTTTTTGCGTAATTAATGAGTTCGTGATTTGTGAGGGCGTGATCAGGAACATGGACTATTTTGAAGTTTTTTTTCTTACAAGAACATTTCTTCTTGTGTTTAGGTGCTTTTTTAACACCTCTCCCTGTAGTTTTATTCCAGTTTCTTAGATACAAACCCTTACCCTTCTTTTGTTTATGTGTTTTTCTCTTATGAGAGCCACCCAACTTTGCTTTCGCCTTCATGGCTGTTGTAACTGCCCAAGCTGCAGCTTTCTCACCTACAGACGAATCTGTAGCCTTAAACCTTTGCCAAGCTTGCTCGGCCAAGTCTTTGTCCACTTGCGCTCTCCGCGCTGTGTCTGAATTCTGGGAGTAGGCTATGTCGTGAGCCTTGCAGGCTTCGTCCAGACCGTTTATTCCCTTGTCACCTCTGGCTAATCTCTTCTTTAATTTGGTCCCAGGTCCGCAGTACCTGTAACCTGTCAGGTGGGCTTCCCAAGGTAGTAGATCAGAGGGCAAGACACGTCCAAACCTATCTACAGACATAGTCGAACTGATGAAATCAGACTGTGTCTGTTTATATATTCGTATAAAAATAACTAAAATACTTTCTTAAGCACGAATCTGCATTTAGAAGATAAGTATGGATCGACGTAAAATGTCTATTTTCATCCCAATGATGTAAGGTACAGTACCGCTCAAATTAATTTTAACACCAGGTAAACGACTACGATTCTTAAATGAAAGACAATTTATTGATCAAAACAATTACAAACAGCTCCCTAATAATTAATATGTCCTCCTTTGTGTTTTATAACCTCTTCACAGCGTTTTGGCATTGATTCTATTAGTTTTTTGCATATATTTTTTATTTCTCCATCGTGGAACCATATTTTGATTACAGCAGTAATCATGGATGTTTTTGTAGTACAATCTTCTTTGGCAATCCTTTTTTTAGTAATAGCCCATAGATTTTCGATTGGGTTTAAATCGGGTGAATTGCCAGGCCATTCCAGAACCGTTATTCTTTTCTAAAAAAAAAAATTTCTTGCATTTTTTAGATGTATGGCATGGAGCCGAGTCTTGTTGAAAAATTCCATTGCTTTCTGGAAACATTTGCAAAAGGAGTTGAACGACTCTTCTTTCTAATAAAGCAATATATTTGTCTGAGTTCATCATACCTTCTATGGGAACTAATGGACCTGGACCATTATAGGACATACAGCCCCAAAACATTTTTTTGGGTGGATGTTTTGGTTGTTGAAGGATGTGAGCTGATGTCTCAACTTCATTCGCACTTCTGCGGACAAAGTTTACTTTATGTCCCTGAACCAAAAAATGTGTTTCATCAGAGAAAAGGACATATTTCCACTGTTCAACAGTGAACTGTTTGTAGGTTTTAGCCCACTGCAAGCGTTTCTTCTTCATTGCTACAGTAAAAAGCTGCTTTTTCTTAGGTCGGTAAGCTTTTCGCCCAACTTCAGACAGCCTTCTTTTAACAGTACTAACATGAATATTAACACCTTTTTTGTTAATTTCTCGTGCCAAATCTACAGCCGACAACCTGGGGTTGATCTTACTAGTCCTAATTAATTGCCGGTCAGTTTGTGGTGTGGTTTTCCTTTTACGACCACAATTTCCTATTCTGTTAACAGAAAAGGAGCCAGTATCATTAAATTGCTTAACAATTCGGTTAACAGTAGCTAGACCCACCTTACATTCTTTAGATATCATCCTCTGAGACATACAGTATTTCCATACTGATGTAGTGTAATAATCTTGCTACGTTTTCTAGGTGTGGTATCCATCAGTTGAGTTATTGAAAAACTACAATAGTTTGTTCAACAAACACAAAAACGCGCAACAATAACACAATTCACACAATACTTTACTGAAAATGTGTTCAACACAAAGAATCACATGTGCACTAACTGCTTTTGAGGTTAGGTTGTTAGTTTGTTCAATACAAGTGATGTAGCAGTGATGCCAACTGTCGCATGATAAAAAGAGTGAATTTCCCTGTGTGTTCCAATTAATTTGAGCGGTACTGTATCTCTATATTTGTTTCTTCCATTTAAATAAACTTCCCTATAATGACAATCGTCAAAGTAATTGTCAAACCCCCATTCATCTTCGAATCGCCAATCACACATACACGGTGTTTGCGGGACTATAATACCAATAATTCTTTCGTTTTGTTTAATAAAAGACGAAATATGGTCAGATTCTACTATCTTAGGGTTCAAACTTATAAATGCTTATAGTTCTGTATGGTTTTGTATGTATTCTTCAGTAACTGGCCAAAAGGAGTCCAATGCTAGCAGTGCTTGTAGTTCTGTTTCGTATAGTGGTGGTACTTGTCTTTTTAATCTGTAATATATCCCCGCCTTTGTTTTGTTTTGGATATTGCCAACTGTAAGTCGACCTCCTTTCCGATTTGATTTTCAGAATCACTTTTGGAAAATGTAATAGGACTATAAACAATATCTGTGTTTACCCTCCTTTTTCTTAAAAATATGGAACCAACAAGGTTCGTCACTTTCTACTTTGAAATGTACTGTTTGGAAGGTTTTGGCAATATGACCGAGGTATAAGGCTTTGCCATACAGTGAGGTTACATATTCACACTCTCCTAGAGTACGTTTGCCAAACAAGAAAACTGTTTGAACTTTTTATTACTGTGCGAGTGTAATTTCTCGTAAAAAAACCAAAAATACGAGTCTGTAATGAAACTAACTTGTTCAATTGGAAGGTTGAGTAAAATCTGCATTTTAACCTCAATTGGTATAGTATCCATGTTTACTCGTCAAATCTCTACCGACTAATGATTTGTATCGGCTATTGCCAGCTCCTGATATAATTTTACCTTCTTTTAATTCCTCTACAATATTTTGAATTTCTTTCCTATGGTTACCATTTCCTGCCTCTGTTGAGGCTATAATTAGTTTCAACCTATCACATAACTCGTTTGGATTGTCCCAATAGGAAATGTCACGTGATCCAAAGTCTTTTAGCCCTCTACCGAACATTTTTTTGGGAAATAATACGAATATTATATTTTTATATTTTATGGAATTTGTCAGTCGGTTAATGTGATTATGAGGTAAATAACCTTTTTTATGCGCATTTGTTTTTGTAAGTACATCTTTATAAGCGTCCAAGTCATCTTGTGTGTATAAATTTTCGTCGGGTTGTCTTTTAAATAATAATTCGTAAAGACCTTCGGTTCCTCTGTACTGTACATCGTTCAAATGAATGTTTCCTTCGTTGTCGAATGTAAGCGGTTGATTACCAACCATTAATTTATCACCGTCTATATGTGGTCCGTAAATATTGTCCATTTTATTCTTAACACCAGCCTCGTCTTTCAACAGTCTTAACATGTATTTTTGTGTGATGGGTGTGCTAAATGTCTCTAAAACGTACTGCGAAGCCTCGTGAAACTTTGCGGGACTTTGAATTAATTGACTAACTGAGGGTAGGGGGGAAGATGTTTCAAACACTTGTGTGTCTTGAATAAACGACGGTCCTTTAGGCGTAGACATGTAGTCTAGCTTAAAATTATCCTGCTCCTCCGCACTGAGGTCCATAGGTTCCTCCTTTGGTTTAGTCTTTATATCGTACTCTGTTCTCTTTCTAAGTTCAGTCAAAATTGGTTTGCACTGTTTTTCTAATGTTTGCTCGGTATACATGTTGCCCAACTTGAAAGCACGATACTTGCGACGAACAGCATCTTGCAACTGTACAATTATTCTCTTAAGAGATTGATGTTTACTGTTTCGTTGCATGTTTATAAATGATTAAAAATTTTCAAAGTTGTTCTTTTGTATAATAAAGGATATCAAATTTCAGGACGCAGGTAACCACAACCATTAATGTACGATAAAAGCACCGGACGTATAATTCTTTCAACATCACGGATCCTACGTTTAAAACGGTCTCCATCCTGTTTTAACATTTCATTGGGAATATAAAACACAGTAACTGTGTCATTAAAATGAACCTTTTTCTTTACCATTACGGTAGTTCAACTTGTCTAAAGAATAACGCTCGTTTTTTATTTCTTCTCAAATAACGAATTATCTGTTTTAAGGAAACACCTTTACCATCAAAGTCCAGACCCTTCTAATATCGTCTCACTCGAGTGTCAAACCACTTAATGACTTCTCTTCTGTTTAAGTCCTTGAATATAAATTTCACTTCCAAACGTGTCGCCATTGTGGGACTTCAGCTACAGTATACTCGTCGTTTTCAATAGTTTTATCCATAAATGATTCTAATCTCTGTGCAGGCTTACTGTCAACACCGTGTAGGTCTATAAGATAAGAGTTCAATAACCAGAACTCTGTCAGCTTAGCGCCAGTAAATTAACGCCACTGTTCGTAGAGTTCATGATTTTTAATTGTATACAGTTTGTTATTCAAGCTAAAACCGAATTTATTACAATGTTTAGCGAGCGTAGGTAATGCATGATTTAGAAACTCTACAGTATACAGTCCTTGGGCTAGGTTGTTTACACCAGGAAATGGTTATTTCCTTGAACCATCTGGTAGGCCAGACGGCTGTGTGGCAAAAGAAACATTATAGCTCACATTCAAGTTGCAGTTGGACTTAATTAACTGCTCGTAAATCCGGGAGCGGATGGGAATTGTTCTCTCCATCACGTGCACACATCTGCTAGCATGTGGGAGTTTGCATGAGTAATCTAACAGCTGCATGTACACATGTGCAAAATTTAAGCTTCCATGACGGTCAGCCAGTGGTAGAGCGACACAGTTAAATATATCGGGGAACGGTCTAAATCTTGAAATCATATTTTGAGGTTATCGAACCGTACAGTTTCTCATGGTAAATAACTAGTTGAAAATGTACTCCTTGTTCTTCACTTTTTGTTAAAAACCGTATCCACAAGTCACGATTTTACATTCTTTCACTCGAGGATATCATTAATAGTACAACCGCGGGTGTTTGTAAAATTATGTCTGTGTCTCCAACACCTGTTGTTAAATATATTCAACTTTCTACTACAATAATTTCCACAAAACCTTTTTTTATCCGCGTAATACTTTGTGCATAAATTTGAACTTATGCGCGTCTTTACCTTACACTCTGGTTTCTTAAACTGAACAATGTCGTTATAATAGTAGAAGCGTGCCATTTTGTAGCCTGTCACTAATTGTTGTTGTAGTTAAATTTAACCGTATTTATATTACGAGACTAAAAACTTGTCAAAACCAACTCTGTATCTCCCTTTATCTAATTCACAATCCTTACTAATACAAATAAAACTGTAATTATCTTTCCAAGCTAAAGCACACATTTCTTTAAACTTTTCAAAAGTCATGTCCGTATTTACATGGTCATTGTACACATGTTAGAGATTTGTTTCGTCCTGTTTGAATAAAATAATCAAGTTTGTATTATCTCTCACTAACTGTTTAGGTACCCTACTGTAGGTTTGTCCTATATAAAAGGAATCAATGTTATTATGTTGGCCCCTGGTAAAGTAATCGCGTATATTATCGTGTTTTTCACACGCAATGTCGTCAAAAATCATAATAGAGTTGTTTTTAGCTTCTTTAGGTGGTAAGAGTTTAGTGTTTTCATCAAATACAAAGTATCCAATTTCCTTGGGTAAAACACTTTTTAAAAATTGATAGTTGGTTTGGTGTAGAGACTTTGAGAAAATGTAAACATTTTCAAACCTTAATCCGTTTGGATCGAATAACATGTTGAACACAACGTTTGTTTTGCCACAATTACTAGGTCCAGCCACTATACACCTTATAGTGGATGGTAATAATGGTCCATGTTTAATGCCACTACCTGTGCGTATAGTGTGCATGTCAAAGTTTTCAACTGGTAGTTTAGTCGTCTGTTCAACAACACGCATTGTCACGGAATGATTGACAATTGAACGCTGAGTCATTTTTATACAAGTTCATTCCTATTTATCCACGTTGCGTGTTTACCATCATACCCTAACCACTTTACAAGTAATTTGTCTCCTTTTTTTCCTTATTACTTTTTCTACCAAGAATACATCGTCTGTTTTAGATTTCTGTAGCTCTTTTTCGTAGAAACTTCCTTTAATAATGTCACCAATATGAACTTTAAGGAGGTAGGTTGTTGGGATAGTACGTAGGACTTTGTACACAGTAAATATCTCATTAGTCCAGTTGGGTAGGTATCCTTTGTCAAACACTTTTTTATACTTGCTTATTCTCACTTTATCACCTACCTTAAAATGAACCTTTTTGTCTACACTCTTGTATTTTTGTCTGTTTTTATTAATGTTTTTTCTGACTATGTTTTCATTTCTTTTGTTCACACGACTCGGAGCCATGCCAATAGTTTTGTGTACTCTTGTGTTGTACTCTTCCAACAGGGAAGGTAGTACTTTAACCCACTGATACTTACCTTACTCTGTGAACTTTCGCCACATTAATTCTTTGAGACTGCGGTTGAACCACTCTACGATGGACGCCTTCTTGTCACTTTAGCTCGAGTAATGGTTTATACCATAGCTAATTATCATTTTTGTAAATCCTGCGTTGTAAAATTCTTTACCCGTGTCAGTTTGTAAGTGTTTCATTTTATTCGACTTTAATATGGGTGTAATGGCTTTAACGATTTCTGGTCCAGTCTTGTCTTTTAATGGAACAGCAAATGCGTATTTGCTAAAACAATTTATTATTGTTAAGATGTACTTGTACCCTTGGTTTTGTTTAGAATAGGGTATCATTTCAACCAAGTCCGCTTGGAACAAGTCTTGTATTCCCTTAACTTCTACAGGTCTAGTAGGGAATCTTTTTCTAACCGGAGCATGTAGCTCTCTTAGTATCTGCTCTCTTACATTCATAATGGAAGAATGGAAAGGTTTAGGTAAAGTTTAACAATTTATTTGGTTTTTTGGTGTATGGAGCCCCATCCTCGCTCCATACGGTGGCAGTCGACCATAAAAATAATAGAAATAAAGTTTACTGCCTCCCTGCCAATTCTAAACCCTTCCACACACCCTGGACCTACGGATACTATCCAACCATAGAGTGTCCTTTCACACACTCATTCAATCATACCTGACGAGCACTTACATTCGCTTTGGATAAGAGGTTTTACACCCCAGAGCCACATTTGCTTTTGGATAAGGGGTTTTACACTCCAGAGCCACATTCGTACAGTCGCTGGAAAGGTACCACAGTCAGCTAATCCATATCATTCAGATCGTAAAAGGGTTTAGTTATTTTCACAAACATCTCTACCAGCAAACTGAATTAAAGGTAGGCCATTAACAAGCTTACAGTGTGGGGAGAACTTTTTATGATCATCAAATGGAACATTACCCTCTTCCCACCTACCAACTTCGACACCACATGAGAAACAGCGAACTGCGTCGCTATAATTTAAATAGTAAAAGCCGGCTTTTGCCATTACATTAGGATCGATGAAAGGTACTGACCAATTTAGGAAGGTGTCCAGTCTCGCATTTACAAAGTGATACTGTGGTGGACCGTCTTTTTCGCAAAAGTAAATTCGTATCAAGTACTGTTGGATTAATTTTGGAAGGTCTAATTGTATAATTTCAAAAAAGTTGTTAAAGTTGTTACATAGTTCCTCTGAAGCGAGAGAAGCAAGTGAACCGATTGGCGCCATTAGTGCAAGTGACGCAATAAGAACAGGATGTGGGAAAGGAAGGAGTGGTGGGGGAAGGGAGTGGTGGTCAGTCATGGAGAGGTTAGAAATTGAGGAACGTTTCCACGACTTATGTCAAGATTTATGAGTTTGCAATTATATCAATATATTTATTATATGTACAAGTACTGTTATGTTTGTTATTTACATTATTGTGTTTATTTTGCAAGGTAAGTTTTCATTTTATTCAAGTTTTAATTCTTTTAGTTACGTTATCATGGTCAAGCTCTAAAGATCGTTTTTTACTAATAATGTGATGTCCGTAGGCTAAAGTGTCAATTCCATTTTCCAAGATGTAACGTTTGTCATCAAAGGGGATTAGAGATAATTTGGAAATGTGTTAAGTGTAAATGTCATGTTTGTCACTGTGGATATTTAGAGCTGATGTTGTTTTTAACGTTTGGTTAAGCAAACAGTCTTTATACATTTGATGTTTTAGGTGCTTTTTTATTGTGACTTGGGGTACGCCTTCTTTTCCTTTAGATCTGAGTTTAAAACAGAGTAGCATTTCACTCTCAAGCCAATTATTTCCCTAGCTGGATTTGAATTTAACTCGTCTTTAAATTTTCCTAACACTTTTTATTTTCTACACTATAACATGGGTGGGTAGGTGGGTAGTCTGAATTATCAAAAAGATGTAGTTCGTTTTTCATGTCTGCATATACATCCGGAGTATATACATTGTAAAATAAAGTATCTGTATCAGTCATGCAAAGTTTTATGTTTTTCCCATACTTTGCAATTGCCCAGTTGTAATGAAAATTGTACATGATTAATTTCGAAATTTCCAATACTGTGAACCCTACGTAAATAGGTCTGTTTAGGTAAATTGATTGTTGTTTCAAAGCTAGCCCCTCAATATCTTTATTGTAAGCAAAAAAGGTTTTGAGTCTGGGACTAGCTGACCAATTAACCAATTGTTTCTCATTATTTACAAGTTTAAAATCAATACGAGACCTAACATTTCCCAAAGATTTACCATACGTAGCGTTGTTCATAAACTTAAAAAAATCGTTTTCAAAGTTATTTTTAGACTGTTTTCTTTTTTCGGTATTAAAGTTAATAAATGGGGCTAGCTGACCATTTAACCAATTGTTTCTCATTATTTACAAGTTTAAAATCAATACGAGACCTAACATTTTCCAAAGATTCACCATACGTAGCGTTGTCCATTAACTTAAAAAAATCTTTTTCAAAGTTATTTTTAGACTGTTTTCTTTTTTCGGTATTAAAGTTAATAAATGGGGCTAGCCATTGGGACTGTTTAAAGCTTAGAACTCTGTGTATTTTGGTCAGTACAAGTCCAAGTTCGAGGTAAAGTTTCAAAGTGCGGTAGTGTACAACGTACTTGGTTTTGTCAGAGAGAGTAGTTAGTAATTTTTCAGTTTTGGGGGGTTTATAATCGAGTTCGTCTAGCAAGTCCATACAGTATGTTGATAGCATGTCGTCAGTCACAGTTTTTCGTTCGGGGGCTAGTGGGAAGTCTGAGTGTAAGTCGTGTAAGTGGTCAGGGTAGTGCAGGTCCACTTCTAAAATGTAGCCAGTGTCAGAGTCGTCGGGTACTTTTGTAAAGTCAATGTCTTGACGGTCTATTCACTTAAAGTCAGACTCTGGGAGTCTGTCTGACATACTAATGCCGCATAAATTGTTACAGTCAAGGTAAAGTAGGTAGTTGGTGGGTTTTGATGAGTAAAAGTTGGGTAGGTAAGGGTTATTGGCCTGGGCGTACCGATTGGGTTTCATGGAGACACCATCTCGGATCCCATACTCAACAAACAGGTGTTGGTCTATGTCAGTAAGTAGTTCAAGTTTTACGTCTGTCATTTTTAGCATAGAGTTCCAAGCCAGTCGGGGGGGCAGAATAGACGTTACAGGGGTCAATACCGAAGTAGGTCATACTAGTCGTCCTAAAATTTTCAAAAACTTCTGCCAGTAATAAATAGTACGTCAGTCAACAAGTACAAGTCGTGGTATTGTTTCATAGCAGTTATTTTGAATGTAGTCCATACAGTTATGGCATGTGCGTAGTCGTCATCAGTGATTGGTGTTTGTCCTTGACAGTCATTGTAAAACGCCCCCTTGGGAGGAAGCTGGGTTTCGTTAAATTTTGATTCGTCTGTCTTGTAAGTGTATGGAAAGACACCTTTTCATAAGAGTAAGTCAGTATTAGTCATACACTGTTGCAAAATTTTGAATTTTGAAGCCCCGTCAGAAACTAAGTTGGATACAAGTGTATCCAAAGAAGCGATTAAGAATTGGAGTGAGTCCAGGAAAAGTAGTGATTCAAGGGTGACTGAAATGTACCGCTCACTAGTTGTAGCAATACATGACAGTTTTTCTTTTTAAATTTGCCTAACCCTTGGATCAAGTGGTGGCAGTCGTATCCTCGCAAGTTGTGGAAAAACACGGGGATATGTTCGGGTACTTTATAGTTTAAATTGCAACCGTTGTGAACTGGTCCTAAGAACTGCGCCGTTAAATGATTGTGGTTAGTCACTTTGTCTCCATCTAAAGGTTTTAGACAAAGGTGACATTTAGTTGCATTTTTGAAATTAATTTGGTCTTGTGGAGACATATTAATTGGAATGTTTTTATTAATAATTTGTAAGAGTTCCTCAGACTCTGCAATCAAACAATTTAAAAAGGTATCTACAACATCGGGACCGCTGTAGACTTTAGGTTGTTTTATGTGTTTGCCCTCACTGTCAATGATTACATAGCAAAAGCCAGAAGGGACGTGATGGGCAGTGTTTGTCGTATGTGAAGTTGAAGGGTCATTCAGTGTAGTAGAGATAGGTACAACAAAACTTTCAAAGTCACAGTATATGGTGAAAGGGACTTTGTGAGTTAGAGTATAGTTCGTAAAGGACATGTATTTTTCATCTTCAGTAGGAAGTCTAGTCTTCTGTGCACCATGAGGTGAGCACAAAGGTAAGTGAATAGTAAGTGAGTCGTAAGTATAAAATCTGTGTAGGCAGTAGTTGCAGTAGTAAGAAGCATTTTCGTGTTTAGTTAAGTGAGCTAAGAGTCGGGACAAGTTTGTAATAAAACAGTAGTGAGTAGTCGTGTCAGTAGTCAGTAGCAGTAAGTTTACGTGGTGAAGTCTGAATTTTTCTTTGGTTATACGTAAAGGGTAAACTTCGTGTTTCTCATAACCAAACACATTTACAGAGATAGCAGGGCTCACTTTTTCAAATTTATCTAAATCAGTAATTTTGACAGGGTACTCAATTCTATACATGTTTAATTTATTTTCAAGTTTTTTGTAATAACTTACTCTCCTGTTTCGGTCAGGGTACAAATGGGCAAGTACAGAGTGTAGGAAACATTTATTGTAGTTATTTTTAATATTTACAATTCTGTGCATAGAGTTTGAGATTTTTTAGGAGTGGGTATGTAGGAAGAAGCGTATAAAGGTTGGAATTTTACAATAAACAAATCTAGGCGTAAACGTTTTCAAGTACCCACCCACTACCTTGACTAACCCACCTACCCACGCTTTCTAAAATTTTGCCGGTAGCTTCTGAATATTGACTATCTAGAGAGTCGGAAGGTAACAAAGGACGAGTTTTACCGTGAAAGAAGGGAATTGTAGTCATTTCTTCATTATTAACAATTTTGGTGAATTTAATGTGGACCGCAATGTACCATTTGACTCCGCCGAGCCTGTTAAGATGTTTGTTTATTTCAGACATAATTTTATTTTTATGTTCAATAAGTACGTTAAGGAGATCAGTTCATGTGGTATAAAACCGACGGAAAATGGTTACAAGGTTGTCTTTTATAACAAAGGATTCCGTATTTGGTAATCAAACAAAATTAAATGATATTAATAGTAATTCAAATCGAATGTAAAGCTCAAAAACTAAGAGCACAAAGTACCGTACAGAGAACGGTGCTCAAAATACAAATCGCAAGAGCACAAGTAAACGCAAGAGCAACCAACGTCTGATCAGTGTGAGCGCAAGAGCAGAAATGAGAAAGATTGCTTGTGGTAGGTAGGGAGGGAGTAGAGCTCGGCCACACATTGACGTGCTTGTTGAGACATGAAAACCAGTCTGGCGCGTCTGTCCAGACATAAAAGCCAAGCATAATAGTAAAGTCCCCGCGCATGCGTGTCAAGGTCAACCCTGAGTGTCGCGACAGGAAAACCACTACCATCCAGTTTGGTGCGCCTGCCCGGACATGAAAACCAGCCTGGCGCCTGGAGCCCTATGCCCGAGTTTCGCAGCCGCTATATGAGTGGTTACGTAACGCGCTTGTCCAGACTTGAAACCCAAGCACAATAGTAAAGTCCACGCACATGCGCGTCAGCCACGGCTGTTCCATAGAGTATGTGTATATGAAATATTGCATTCTTATAGTTTATATATGAAATATTGCGTTTGTTATACTGTATATATGAAATAACCAAAGAGGAGTACCCGAAAGCATTTATTATATTATATATATAAAAGGCCACCATCTTGGAAAACAGTAGATTTTATATAGTATAACGAGGGAAAGGTTAGGTTAGGAGTGTATTTTATATAGTATAACAAGGGAATTTGGAGGGAATTTTGGGAATTTGGAGGGAAATTTAAGGAGGGAAAATGTCCACAGGGTTAATAGCACTGCTTCCGGCCGCCATCTTGGATCCGCTTCCCCGCTTCCAGTCGCCTTCTTGGATCCGGTCACGTGACCACTCTCGACCAATCAGAGGCCAGAAAAGTGAGCCTAGCTCCATCATATGTTATCTACTCAAAAGTAACACTACGATAACAGTAATAATACCCTAGTAAACATTTAATGTCCTTCCACAGTTTACATGATTATTTGAATCCCTTACATCTGTACCTTCATATGCAACATTACGATAACACTAACTATACCCTAGTAAACATATATTGTCCTTCTACAGTTTACATGACTATCTGATTCCATAAGTGAAATTTTTTTACCTTAGTATTGCCTGAAGATCTTGAATATGTTTCTTTACTCCTATGTACATTTCGCCGCTAGGTGCGGCATCTTCAAGGAGATATTGTTCTAAAATATTTATAATCACTAACACTATTTACATTATTTACACATGTTATAATTTTTATATTATTGTTTTGTTTAAAGAGTTGTCGCTTTCTCTTTTGCGCTGTTGCCAAATTGGTGAGGTGTTGCCGGTTTTCTTTTTTGCTTCTTCTAGGTTGTGGATGGTTTTAAAGATGATTGAGCTATGGTAGTCTTCTTTTTTATTAAGTAGGGGTGTCATGTTCTATATTTACGTGCTTGAAAATATGATAGCTTTCTTGAACTTTGGCTACAGATTTGGATTTTGTTTTGTGGAGTATTTTTAGTGAATCGGAGAATGTTATATTGTGGTCTGGGTTTTGTTTAAGGTGTTTTGCTACCATTGAACTGGGGTTTGTATGGTGTTTAGCGTTATGTTCTTTAAATCTTTGTATGAACGGTCGGTTTGTGTAGCCAATGTATTGTTTATTGCATGGGGGTGGACATGTGATTTTATAAACTCCGCTTGTATTTTCCGGACATTGCTTGATGGATTTTGTTTTATATGTTGGTATTGGGTTGGTTATAACTTTGTAAGCTGGGGTATATCCTGCCTTTTTAAATATTCTGCCAACTTTTTCTGTGAGCTTGTCAGTATAGTTGATAGATACATATTTTGGCTTTGTTTTCTGGGTGTCTTGGGAATTTTCGTTGATTGTTGTTTTATTAATCTTTTGCGAATTCTATTGATCATTGTGTCAATTATTGATATATTATATCCATTGTTTGTT